>JAKTYC010000004.1:7749-29900 GCA_030674335.1 [Candida] ascalaphidarum
AGCTCTTCAAGTTACTCGAAGTCTAGTTCATCAAGTTACTCGAGTGCACCGCCTAGCTCGTCAAGCTACTCGAGTGCACCACCAAGCTCTTCGAGTTACTCGAGTGCACCTCCGAGCTCATCAAGTTACTCGAAGTCTAGTTCTTCGAGCTACTCGAGTTCACCACCAAGCTCTTCAAGCTACTCGAGCGCACCCCCGAGCTCATCAAGTTACTCAAGTTCGCCACCAAGCTCTTCAAGTTACTCGAAGTCTAGCTCGTCAAGCTACTCGAGTGCACCACCAAGCTCTTCAAGTTACTCGAGCGCACCACCAAGCTCTTCAAGCTACTCGAGTGCACCACCAAGCTCTTCAAGCTACTCGAGTGCACCACCAAGCTCGTCAAGTTACTCGAGCGCCTTCTCCAGCTCATCGGGCGTGTATTCAAGCTTATCAAGTGCTTACACCAGCTCTTCCAGCTCAGCTTCACTCCCTTCTGGAGCTTCTTCCAGTTTCTCGAGCACCTCAGTCAGTACCTCCAGTGTTCCTTCTGGGTCAACGACTGTACTGGTCAATTCGGAGAGCACCGGAATAACAACCCTCAGTGTACCTATAGGACTGACAGTAAGCACTGTCGTTTGTACAGAGTATACAACTACTGTGGTTACTACTGAAGAGAGGGGATCTGTAACCACAATCACGAGGAAAATCATTGTGACAACTGACACTATCGGTAGTATTTATACCGTCACCAAGTCAGTGTGTCCCGGGTGTTCTGCTTACCCAACGACAGTTACCACAGTTGTCCCCAATGGAGTAACTGTCACAATACCTTGCGAGGTGGTTGCCACAACCAATGCAGTGGGCCAGATGTATACTACAACTGTACCTGAATGCATCGGCTGCCAGCACTACCCGACAGCCGTTATATCTGTTGTTGCGGGCACTACGACAACCGTGCCGTGCGAGGTGATTGCCACCACGAACCCTGTGGGATACTTGTACACGACAACGATATTCCCCGCAACAGCTGCACCACCTGCTCCAACGTCAACATACGCCACTGTTTTCGTCACAACATTGGAAAATGGAGAGGTCAAGACATCAACTGCCACTGTTTTTGTGACAGGTACCGTGGCAGGTCAATATGTGACTCCAGCTCCAGAAGTCACTCCAGGTGCTCCATCCGGTTTTCCTAGTACTTTCACTTCCGTAAGCGTCCTTCCGACTGCTACTTCTGCAACCTCTGTTGAACAGAATGCTGCACATCCATTCCGCATGTCTTGGCTTATGCTTGCTTTGTCTGCCATCTGCCTTATCATGGTATAGTTCATTCCAACGTTCCAAATTAGCTGCTATCTTGCAGGTTTTCATTTTCATGCCGTTGGCACCATCTTACAGGATATTTATTATGACATTTCTTATATAGTCACACAGCATACCGCACCTTTAGTACAGTAGCGAGATGTGTGGAGGCCCATTCAAATACAAAAGATACTTTTAGTAATGCAACAATTCTACGTAATCATTGTGGACTAAATTCTGACAAAATGGTCCTGATGAATGCTGGTACCTACAATGAATGTATGTATGAATGTATGTATGAATGTTGGGAAAAACCTAATCCCGTAGTAATGGTTACAACTGTTGCGTGCCTTGCACTCTAGAATACGCCAGTATCTACAAAACAAAGAGAAATATTGCTGATGAAATGTTTTTACTGATAAACTCTTGCCCGTACTAATCTAACAAGTTCGATTGATTGGAGTAGGACCGTCTTAGAGCAGCATTTTGCAGCATTTTCGGTGTTACGGTGGAAGTTACGTATTTGACCGTGGAATATCGTCGGTCGTTTCTTGCGCTGATACTAGGTGGACTACCGTAACTAACATCAAATTGTCACTAAGAAGTTTCCTTTGGAATAGATTTCGCGTCACACGAAATTGTGTATTTTAAGTTAAAAGCTGGATGTAGCATTCACAGGGGTGCATCCAAAACGAATAAGTACCTGCCGTTCGCACCAAGGTACATAAGAAAACTCAGTCATTCCCGGACAAAGAGAGAAAAAATCTTGGCAACAGTCAAGAGCATAAACAATGAGGATCTCTTCGTGAGCCAAAGAGCACTTTGCAGCTCAAGGCTTACAAAAAGTCAACAGGTTTGCGCGCCCGATCGACACCATTCAGTTTAGTATCAGCTGCATGTATCGTGGAACCGTTACTCGCGCTTTTGTCCAAATAGGGCCTCTCACCTTGAACAGTGATACGATAGTGATGACGGGCACCGGTTTCGTGTCTCAAAAAGTCCAGAACTCTGGTGTGCACTACCACTCTGTTGTCCCACGCAACGATAGTTCCGGAGTCACTACCTCTGTGAGACGCCCTGACCTGAATTTCTGGGTTGGCAAGAACGTGAGTTTCCAAAAAGTTCAAGATTGCGTCTGATTCCTGCCTTTTGAAGCCTTTGACTGCATGAATAAAACCTCTTGAGAAGTAAATGCTCTTCTCACCAGTCACTGGATGGGTTCTTACGAGCGGATGCTCGGTGAAGTAGTCCTTCTTCACTTTGGCAACATTTTTTGCGAATTGTCTGTTTTGGTAGAAGTTAGAATGAATAACAGTAAGTCCTTCCAAAAAGTCCTGAAACTGCGGCGAGAGCCTTCTGTAAGCTTCCCGGGTGTCAGCGAATACGGTGTCACCGCCACTTGCGGGTGCTTCCAACGCAACAAAGAAACTCAATGATGCAGGGTACTCCTCAAATGAAACATCCGCGTGCCAAACCTGTGAGTTCGTTGTTCTCTGAAACTCAATATCATGCCTTTCAGGGCCGCCTGCTCTTCTATAGGTTACAGACAATTCAGGAGCATCCTTTGCGGACGTGAACACAGGGTGCACATGCAAGGGCCCAAAGTACTTCCCCCAATCAACTGAAAACTTGGGGCCCTTGTCCTTCAAATCCTGATTCCGGAACACTGCAAGACCCCTCTTTGCCAAAAGCAAGGCCAAATCGTTTTTTCCAGCATCGTCTAATTCACTCAACTGAATGCCCTCAATTTCAACTCCATAGTTGGGAGATAAGTCAAACGAAGTGTACTTCTTCCCGTCGGAAAATAAGTTCTTGTAATCATTGTCTCCCAAGTGGGCCTTATCGTTCTTTGCACCGTCTGGGTTCTTGACTTGGAAGTGCGTGTTCTCCTCTTCTTTCTTTGCCGGGACTGCAAACTCAGGATACTTCACATTTTTATACTCTTCCTCATATTTTCTTCCCAAATCATGAGGGGTGAGGACTTCGTTGTTCTCTCCAACGAAAACCGGGTTACCGAGTACTGCTCCTAAAGGCTCGAATGACATCTTTGATGAACGATACTGGCATAGCACGAGTGGAGAGCCTTATATAGTCCAACAACTAGCGAGATATGGAATATGAATGGAGCCACCACATTCTCCCTACCACAACTCCACACTGACGCGTTTGAAATTGCGTGGGATCATTACGCATGGGGATTACTACGACCGAAAGTCGGGTTCTGTGTAATTTATGTATCTCGATGTTGGGCTACAGGGCTGCGAAGGAACCCTTGACGGCACCGGCGACTCATCAACTTGAAGTCTATAAGTCTGTGTGACCTACGTCAGAAACTACAACCTGCAAACCGCGTTTCCAAATCATGGTCAGCTGCGCAGTGTGGATTTACTTGGCATAACTTCATGCACTGGGGACAAGGTTACCAATGGCCCAGAATATCCACGTAAGAATGTGGAATAGTCACGTAAGACATGATTCTTTTCGATTCGAATTCATCATCGCCACATATCGAAACCTTGTTACAACTCCCATCACAGCTCCCATCACAGGTCTTGGCGTCAATTATCGCTAAGAACAATATTTCCCTAAAAAAATGGAAAGCTGCTTCCTTGAATTACCACAATTCAAAGTATCTGTAGTCTAGTTCACGGAGGTTTCAAATTTATGAACCTACTGTGCATACAAGTAACTAGTGCAGCCACTTGCCCACAGCAGACAAAGTATTGAATAGGAAACGTTCAATGGTAGACTTATATCCATTTCCGTAGCAGAGATACTTTTAGCAAGAGAAGGAGTAAGGCAATTGCAGTTGAAGGAATGTTCGTTCCTGGCTATAAATCAGAATATCCTCTAATTCATACTAACAGCACCAATGTAAGAGCAAGCGCAAGCGCGGTTCCGATCTTCCATAACCTAGTAATAAAGTTTCTGTAGATTGCATATGGAGAGACGGCATTGCGTGAAACTGGATGCTGTAGCTTTGCCGGACTGAACACCATACGACCAGTGACCTCCCCATTGTGCAACCGATTTAGCTCGTTTGGTAAGTGGTCAAGAGGTGCTGTTGATATCTGAGACTGGATGCGGCCTTTTGCAATCCAGCTTAGCACTTCAACCTGTTCGTCGGAACGTCCCCCGAAACTGAAGTGAATCAGAACTTCTCTTCTCAACAAATCATAATTCCGCAAGTGCAACTTGGACAGGTAAAGACCGACAGTGCAAATATTTCCTTGGAATGCAACGTATTTCTGAGCAAGTAGACAAGTATCGCGCAGGCCAACGAAATCGAAAACTATATCAAATGACTCGGGGATTTCACCGCTTTGCTCGATATCTGAGCTCCATTTCGTGGCACCAAATTGCAAGGCAGGCTTCAGAGTCTTCTGCTTAGTGTCAGTTGCTACAACATAGGGATGAAATTCCTTCAAGACTTGGAGCGCATTCATGCCCAAACCGCCCAAGCCAATCACTAGCACCCTAGTGTCGATATTCAAATCGCCCTTGAACTTCATTACTGAGTGAAATGCAGTCAAAACCGCGTCTGTTGCCACAGCAGCAGCTTCGAAACTAACGTCATCGGGGATTTTGACAAGGTCGTTGGGATTACGGATCAAAACATACAGCTGGAAACCACCGTCGATGGAGACTCCATGCGCCTTACTCAAGCCAGTGCTGAGCTTTTGGCACCCTAATATCACTCCCCTTAGGCAGCTTTTGCACCGGCCACAGCTGTTGGCGGAAATCACAGCGTAACGCCCATTCTCTTTAACTTGGTTTTTAACAGCGTCGCCCACTTTGACCACCGTGCCAGCGATTTCATGCCCCATCACAAACTGCTCCGGCCGCCCTCCTGAAAAGTGAGAAGATTCACATCAGAGTGACAAAGATCTGCTGCCTCGACTTTGAGCAATACCTGGCCCGGGCCCTGCTCAGGCACCGGTAAAGACTCGAACTTGACAATGGAGCGGTTACCTTTTTTGAACCCGTACCCCGTCTGCTTTTTGGGGATGCTCATTGTGTAGGACGAGTACAGGTGCTTATGGATTGACACACAAGCTACATTCTACGATGCTATTTACCAACGGTGTGAGTGGGCTTAGCGAGCTATGTTCGTGGGGACTTTGGAGAATTCAAGTTGTGGGGATCGTGTGCAGGTTTTGACGTATTGTTCTAACGGCTGCCTAACCAAGCGATCAGGGTTCTGCCAAGTCTGCCAACGCTATGCCATATCAAATCTGGTAGCAGCACTGAACGCATCCGTAGCTTTCTCAAAGTAGACCTCTTGAAGCGTCACTGCCCTGGCCACTTTGTGAGCCACTAGGGTTGCTCAGACAGCCAAAGCTGAAATATTTCATGTGCGGAACTGGCTAGCGGTGTCCCCAGCGCTCTCGGGGACTCAAACGATTGCACGCTTAAACATCCTGTAACGAAGTCTCCTAGCAAGAGTTTGTGCGGCGGCGGCTACTCTGGCGTCACTAAATTGCGCGCAACATTCATTAACCGATTTCTGGGCACACTCCCCGTACGATGCTGCGTGGAAAGCTTAATATTGCAAAATTGATTAATTTGTTCTCCTCAAAGTCGTTACTAGGTTTTTCCCAATTAGGAGGCCAAGGCCGTCTCCTCTAGCTCGAAGGTACCAAGGTAGGCAATTCTCGTAGCTCTTAGTCCAGGTGCAATCATACCAAGCCCTGAAGGATCTCGTTCTGACAACCAGCCGGAGCCAAATATGAAAGGCGGCGAACTCGACAGGTGATAAACAATTTCTGGAATTCAGGTGACGGATAGCTATATTTGTATTCAAGTAGCTATATTTATATTCCAGCAGGTGCTCCAAAAGATAAAGCGCCAACATGAAAATATTGCCAATTTTGTTCCCTTTGCTTCTTGTCCGTGCTGCTCCCATCAGCCCAGTGCGGCAAGATTACATTCAATTGGACTTCACTGTGGAACGCTATGCCGATGAGCAGTCTCATCAGAGTCAGCCCTTCCCCCACATCCAGTATGACAGACGCAGAGGTAGCCTTGCGGAGCACGGGCATAACGAAAGAGTGATCTATTTTGTCGACTTATGGTTGGGGTCTAACCGCCAGCATATCAAAGCGGCTATCGATTCCACTTCTTCTAATATCGCTGTGCTAAGTAAATATGCAGACGGAAGCCCCATTGATACAAATGATGGTACATACGACAGGTCTCTGTCGTCTAGCTGGAAAAGCTTGCATCTGGCTTTTTCCGTGAGCGTCGCAGACTCAGTCTCGCGTTCTGGTCTCCTTGGTCGGGACACAGTAACAATCAATTGACACGGAGTTTCTTCAGTGGAAAATGTGGCAATTGGGGAAGTCCTCAAAGCCGGCGGTGAGAACTACTCTGTATTAGGCCTCGGATCATTTGACCGAGAGCACTTTGGAGCACCTTCAGAGAGCTTTCCGGCAGTATTGAAGACACAAGGGTATACGGAAAAGGCTGCATACTCTCTCTACGTAGAAAATGACTGGGGCACTATCTTGTTCGGGGCAATTGACCACGCAAAGTATGAAGGCGATTTGATTGCATTCCCGTTTTCTACCTCTCATACTCCCTCGATTGACTTGAAGTCGTTCAGTGTTAACGGTGAAACTTTCGCGGTCAATGGTGTCGCAACAGTTGACACAGCAACCACTCAAATTGGGATGCCATTGAGAGCCCAAGAGCAGTTTGCAGGAGCGTTAGGGTTGAAGGAGATTTCACATAGCAGTGTTCCTTATAAAGTCTGGACTATTGACTGCAAAACTGCGGCCGAGGTGAGCTTTACCATAGGCCCTTGGATTTACAAGTACGGCCACGTGCTGCGGGAGAAGTCCAAAGAGACGACTAACTACAGTACTATGCCCTAGCTCCAGTTATGCCACCATGGGATCAAATTTTTGCCCGTAGTTGCAGTACGACCTGCTCACTGGTAAGAGTAAGGTACTGCATGTATTTGTCTGCAACTCTCTTGATGCGTGGCACTATCAAGGAATTTTCCATAGCAACAGGTTGCTTTAGTTGCCTCGGGAGTGACATCTTTGCGCTGTAGTTCTTAACGAATTTTGGTACTTTTTAATCTGTAGGGTAGTGGATTTCATTTACGGACCTAACCTGATTTTGCAACATTTTGGTCGTAGAACGTCAAATTCTCCAACCTGCGCGATCAAATGAGAGACAGACAAAAACACTAGACCGAATATGGTTTGTGAGAAACAACAAAGAAAAATTACATTCACACATGTTTGGTTTCCGGTGCCTGTAATCTAAAATCTGAGAGATTTAGAGATTGATGAATAAACGCAAGGCACCTAACATAAAAATCCTGCATTCTATATGCTGCAAAAATCCAAGCAATTCTGCGTTTGTACTTGCTTATTTTAGCTACTCCACTTGAAGGTAGCTTATATAAGACAAAGCTACTTCGAAATGGAATACAATAAAGAAGAGAGAAAAGGCTGCTGTGAGCTAAATCCTTCAACTGAGCCAATGTTCTGGTAGTGCCTCTTGAACTCTGCTGGCTTGAGGAAGGTCACAAACATGTGTAGATAACGATGCCATGGTACGTTTCATAGCGTGAAAACGTAAATGCAATGGCCTGTGCTCATGTTCCGATTCTGGTAACTTGGCTGCAACTTGAGACACAAGAACAAGCGGTCATCATGCTGAATTGGTCTCCACTTTGGACCAAAATACTAGGCTACTGTAATCAAAGCGGCTGTCGAACTGTTCGGCGAGAGCTGAAGCAAGCGGCTTGTCAGGTATGACGAAAAAAAAAAAGTTGCAGTCTACTTCTACGATAGTTGACTTTCTTGTTTATTACAGCTGTTTAATTGAGGACGCGGTGCACGATTCTCAGTAGATTCCGACCACACCACGGGCAATTACATTTAGTCTTCCTTGTCGAGATAAGGTCTTTCCCCTAACACCGTAATTCGATAGTGGTGTCTTGGACCTGTTTCGTGCCGGAGGAAATCGCGAATCCTGGAGTGTTGGAGGACTCTGTTGTCCCACGCAATCACAGTACCTTCTCTATGGGTTGCTCTCACCTGGTTTTCGGCGTTGTTTACGACATGCTGCTCCAAGAAATTCAATAGCGCGTCAGACTCTTGCCGCTTCAACCCCTTAATCGAATGAATGAACTCACGGGAAAAATATAAAATTTTCTCCCCAGTCACCGGATGGGTTCTCACCAAAGGATGCTCGGTGAATTGGTCATCGCGAATTTTTGGGATTGCATCTTGTAGTGCAGCAAAGCGATTTTGATAGTAATTTGAGTGAATAACTGTCAATCCCTCCACAATTTGCTGAAAGTGCGGCGACAATCTTCTGTATGCCTCCCTACCATCGACGAAGGCAGTGTCGCCACCACTGGAAGGAACCTCCAAGGCGACAAAGAATGTCAAGGACGCAGGATACTTGCCGAACGAAACATCCGAGTGCCAATCTGTCTCGTTAGTGGAGTGTGAGAAAACGTTATCGTATCTGTCCTTGCCGCCGGCTGCATTGAAGTTAACTAACAATTCGGGAGCATTCTTTGCCGACGCGAAAACTGGATGAATTTGGAGCGGACCAAAGTAATGGCCAAATTCGGTGGAAAACTCCGGGCCCTTGTCCTTAAGGTCCTGGTTTCTGAATATCGCGAGTCCCCTTGTTTCCAAAAATAAGGCCAAGTCATTTTTCCCGGCGTTATCCAACTCGCTGAGTTGGATACCATCAATTTCAGTACCAAAGTTTGGCGAGAGATCGAATGAGGTGAACTTTTTTCCGTCAGGGAATAAGTTCTTGAACGTTGGGTCCCCGAGGTGTCCTTTGTCATTTTTCGCGCCATCAGGGTTTCCTTCCTGAGTGAAGGTGTTGAACTGGTCCGGCCTCGTGGGCTCGAGGAACTCGGGATACTTGACTAGTTTTTGCTGCTCCTCCAAGTACGTAGCACTGAGCCCCGCGACCTTGGAAAGTACGTCCTTGTAATGCAGTTTGTACACGGGATCCTCATATTGGAATCCTCCGGGACGAAAAGCCATGCTTGCCTTGTGGATCAAAACTACGGCTACTGACGCCTTTTTATGGGCGTTGAAAACTGTGTAAGACATGCCACACTCTTGGTGGCAGGTAGATGCATCAGTATTTCAAACCACCACAGTGGACGCACCACACTTCACCTGCGGTATCGATCGCAGCATCCAATGACACCAAGCAGGGGCTGCAGGTCGTATCAGCGAGCTATTGGAGCCACATCGTCCAATGCCACGACACAGCGTGGTAGTCCGCACGTGCTTGCAGCTAAGCGCCTACCATCGATTCCAAGTATTTAACATGACGACACCCACTAATTGCAAGACCTCCCCTGCGATCAGAAAGAGATAGTGATAACGACAACAGGTCAGATTTGATTGGATCACGGAGTGCAAGGTTCAGGGCCATAGCCTTTTCTACATACAGGAAAATAGGATGTCGTTCAGTTCCTGGCGGACAATGCGGGGGCGGGGCGAGGTGCATATTGAGCCCAGTTACATAATCGGATTAGGGTGCACTGCACGACAGCTGTTGCTGGAGCACATGGCAAACCTGGTGATAAGTCCGTGCGAGCCTGGCGTCAACGTGCTCATGACTTCTCCACCAGAATTTATCGTGACAAGGAAGAAGCGATAAGCCTCAGGCGCTCCTAGTCGAAAACCTCGACTTTGCCAGACATGCCTCCTCCGATGGAAGGCAGCATGAGCCGCTCGGAGTGACGTGCATATGATGTAGGGCGGACATATCACTCCAGTGCGGGTTCGGAGTTGCGTCAAACCTACATTTCTGTGCCTGAGAAGTCGTCCCTATGCGGCTCACGCGTTAGGTTTCCGCATTTGTTCACATGCATAACCCAGCAGCCATCAGGAAGAGGGCGCGCTACCCAGATGTATGGGCGCCGAGGACCGTCACAAGCAGGGCCCTTCTGCCACGATGTCACAGATAAGCCTAGGGACTACAGTTGCTGCTGGGTAGAATCTGCTAGTGCAGAACGGAGTTGGCGCTCCCGACTTTGAGTTATGCAGGGCGACGTGTTCCACATGCAATGATGCATGTGACAGATCGTTCCCCTCTAAAAATGGTATATAAGGCAGCTGGGTGCAAGTTGGCGCGGCACAAAATGGGAGCGGACGGGATTCTACAGAAGCTTTCGCTTTGGCAGTGGGCAGTGGTTGTGGTCTTGTTGCCATTTATTTTACGCACCTTGAACACCGCCGTCTACTATGCTAAAGGCGCATACTACACTCGCAAGTTGAAAGTGCGCATGCCCCGCATAACGCGGCCATGGGATATCTTTGGAATAGTTGGCACGATTGAAATGCACAAGACGAGCGACCTGGGCTTTATGAATGAGAAGGAGCTCGAGTTGTTGGACAAGTACAATGCCGACACTGTCATGATGCCATTGTTCCACTCGGACATGATTTTCACCCGCCAGGCGGAAAATATCAAGGCTATGGTGTCCACACAGTTTGACGACTTCAACATTGGACTCCGCCACGAGTGGTTTGCCCCGTTGCTCGGCCACGGTATCTTTGCCTCGCAGGGCGCCCGCTGGAAGCACTCGCGCGAGATGCTCCGGCCCCAGTTTGCGCGTGAGCAGGTGGCACACGTGGAGTCGTTGGAGCCGCATCTCCAGAACTTTGCTCGCCGGATCCGTGCTAACGGCCGCAATCCTTTCAACATCCAAAGCCTTTTTTACAACTTGACCATGGACGGCTCCACCGACTTCTTGTTTGGCGAATCCATCTGCCTGCTTTCAGACGACTTCAAAGAGGCTGACATCATTCCTGGAGCCAAGTATACCTTTGACGAGGCGCTCGGGATTGCGCAGGACTACCTTTTCAGGCGTGGTACTCTCCAGCAGTGGTACTGGCTTTCCTATCCCCAGGAGTTTAAGGACGCTATCGCCGTTGTCCACCAATTCACGCAGCACTTTGTCCAAAAGGCCCTCCACGCATCGGAGAAAGAGATCAGCGAAAAATCGAGAGACGGCTACACCTTCTTGTATGAATTGGCCAAGCAAACGCGTGACCCCAAGGTGCTTCAGGACGAGATTCTCAGTATCATGCTCGCTGGACGGTCCACGACTGCTGGTCTCTTGACCTTCTTGTTCTTTGAGCTTTCCCGTAACCCTAACGTGTGGGAGAAGTTGAAGGAAGAAGTGTACACCCAGTTTGGTACCGCAGACACCGTTAAGTTGTCCGACATTACATTTGAATCCATGAAGCGCTGCACTTACCTCAAATGGGTCATCAACGAGGCATTGCGTATGTACCCTCCGGTGCCTCACAACTTGCGCCAGGCAAGCCACGACACTACATTGCCCAAGGGTGGTGGCCCTGATGGCGAGGAACCAATCTTTGTTCGCAAGGGCCAGGCAGTGTTGGTAAGTATCTTTGGCATTCAACGGCTGAAGAAACACTATGGTCCCGACGCTGATGTGTTCAGGCCAGAGCGCTGGGCCGACCTTCGCTCCATTGGTTGGTCGTTCATGCCCTTTAGCAGTGGTCCGAGAATCTGCTTGGGTCAACAGTTTGCCTTGACCGAAGCCTCATATGTGACGGTCCGCTTGTTGCAAATGTTCCCCAACATTGAGCTGCACCACAACACGTACCCCCCGCCCAAGGTCAATGGTGCCACCATGCGTATCGAGGGTGGTTATGAGATTAGTTTATACTAGTAACGCACAAAACTATTTTTTTTTTTTGCGCTGGTCGCAACTACAGCCTACTCCCCTCTACACTGTTTTAGCCACCGTTCGTGCACCACGAGCGAGGGAATCATGATCTGTACATATAATTAAAGAGCATTGCTCACGCAGGAAAATGCCAGTCCGTAGAGGCCCGACTGGTATGAAAGCACAATACTCTTGATCGTAGCGTAAAGCCCCGGGCCAAGGATGTAGAAACCCAAAATGATTAGCACAAAGCTGAACCAAATGTTGATCTTCTCCCACAAGGTGGTATCGCCGTAAATTTCGCGGTACGACCTCGCCATAGTGTTGCCGGCGGTGTGGCGGTAGTGGGTCAACTTCAAGTAAGCCGCGCCCCAGAAAATGAAACCGAACCAGCAGTCAAAGAGCGAACTCATCAAGGAAAGCAAGTCAGAAAAGAAGGGGATAGCCTCGGCGATAACAAAGGCAATTACCCACAAGAAGAGGTTAAGGCCGATCCATACACCCCAGCCAAGCCAGGTATGCAGCACCTTGTGCTTGGAGTTTTCGTCAAATATACGGAAAAAGATAAACTGCGACGACACATTGCTGTACAAGGAGCCAAGGAACAAAATTGTGGGCAAAGCAAAGGAGAATGACACCTTCTTGAACACCGTGTCGAGAGAGCCAAAGGCCGGGGCGGTCATGTAGGTGTTCCCGACATAAACGTACATGATCGAACCCGCCAAAGAAAAAAGCACAAGCTCACACACGGTGACCAAGTACAATGCCTTCTTAAAGTCATGGGGCTCGCGCATCTCGCTGATGAACGAGGGATAGGTTATCTGGCCCACAAAGGTGTAGACAATGTTCAAGGTGGCCAGCATGCCCTGGACATAGGTGGTGCCCTTGGCGGGCCACACACTCCAGGACACAGCTCCCTTGGCAGCGGAGTAGCCAAAAGGATGGTCCTCGACGCCGGCAAACGCCATGGCGAGCACCACCGCAATGAACATGGTGAGAGCCAGGAAGTAGGCGATCCACGAGAGCGACGCATACGTGCGCGGGAGCGAGATGAGGAAGCAGATGATGGTGGTGACCACGCCAAACACAATCGAACACACGGTGTGATTGTCAGAGATGGTGTTCAAGTACTTGGACCCCACCAACACGTGCAACGCCTGGATCAATGTGTTGTTAAGAAGAAAGCACACCGCCGTGGCGTACCACACCCACTTCTTGCCCCAAAACAAGTGCTGGCCAATGTCGCACACGTCGATAAGGTGAGGGTAGGTGATGCAGTAGTCTGTGATGATCAAGCCGGTGTACAACACCAAGAGCGACACCACCACCGTCACGATCAAGCCTGGCACAAGCCCAAGCACCGAGTAGGACCACGGAAACGACATCGTAGCCAAGCAGATGTACTCCGAAAAGAGAAGCCCGGCAGTGCGCTGCCACGAGCAGTTCTTGTAGTTGATGGTGACCTCGGACCCTTCTTTAAGACTGAGCGACAGCAGCTCATCGATCTTCAGGTCGTCGACCTTGGGGTCGAGATATTCCTTATCGAGCGGCATGGTGGAAAAGCTAGCGAACCAACAGTGAAAATTCCGCCTTTTATAGCTGCAGAAGAAGAAAAGCTCTGGTCGTGGAGATGCAAGCAATTTGGCGGTGAACAAAGCTTAAACCCCCAGAGCCACAACAGAAGACCATCGCTCCTGACGTCATAGATAGATGCATTTACTTCTGCACGCCTCGAGTTGCTTATTTTTGCCCCGTTTCTGTCCCTCTTGGTCTTTGCCGACGCCACAATTCTGGTAGCTTCATCTCAGCGAATAGCTACCGGCCCAGAGGCCGCTGGAGGGCCCTGTTTTCGACAGTGGTTCTCAAGGTGAAATTGTTGCTGTGGCACGCCCGGTACCCCGCGAGAATGCAGGCAAGTACTGGCGTGCTCCTACCGAGGTTCCGGCTGAAGGTTCGGTCACGAGCGCGGGCGCCTTACCGGAATCTACTGAGTGCGAGTGTAAACGGTGTTTCATGAGTTCACGTGAATTGTAGCTCTCGTATTATGTACAGGTATCGTAAATGTATGCCTTAGGCGTACGCCTTGAACAGCTCGTCGTCGCGCGCGGCGGTGGACACAGATTCCTGGCTCTCATCCTGCTTTTCGGCGTGCTCAAGCTTCTCTTCGTCCTCGGTGGGCTCCTGCGATACCTCGAGGCCCGCGGCGGCCTTGACCTCCTTCTCCGGGTTCTCGGCCGCCGCAGCAGCAGCCGCACCGTGAGAGGCAGCAGGCAATCGCTTGTTGGTGATGAAGAGCGATGAAATTAAGGTGATGGCAGCAAAGCCCATGGACATGTAGAAAACGTTCTTGATGGCGCCCAACATCTGTTGCTTGACAAAGTTCTTGCTAGCCTCAGGCAACTTGAAAAGTGCCTCGGTATTAACGGACAAGCTGGCCGGATCGATCGACTTCAAGTCCTGAAGAATCTGCTCGTTGGTGAGGTTCTTGATGGCATTCAGGAGCTTGGTCTTGAAGGAGGCGGAGTAGACCGCATCGGCCAAGTTGGCGCCAATGGCACCACCAAGACCTCTGAGGAAGTTGACCAAAGTAGTGGCAAGAATAGTGCCTCCAGGAGTCTTGGGAGCAGAGATCTGCGATGCAGCAAGCGCCGACTGCATCTGCAATCCAATGGAGACACCAACAATGATCAACAAGCCAATCTGCTGCGGGCTCTTGGAGTCGACCTTCAACAAGCAGAGTAAGCCCAATCCCACAAGGCCCAAGCAGCCAGCAAACACGGACAACGGCTTGACGTATCTGGTTTTGTTGATGAAGACACCGCTACTGATGGAGGACACCACCACGGCCAAGATCATGGGAAGTAACGAGATACCCGCGTGAAGAGAGTCCTTCTCGTGGATCACCTGGAAGTAGATGGACACGTACAACACGCAGGACATGAAGAAGGCAAACATACCAAACATGACCATTGCGGCAGCATCCACTTGGGGGATTTTCACCACAGCCCACGGGATAGTGGGGTTCTTGGCGAACTTGAAGTTCCACACGCACCAGGCAATTATGGTCAAGCCGCCAAGCACAAAGCACAAGATGACGGCGGCCGAGTTCCACGCGAACTGGTTACCAGCGCCAAAAGTCAAAGCCAATAAGAACACGACAAAGCCGGCGGCCGACAAGGCGGTGCCAAAATAGTCAATAAGCTTGAGCTTCTCCCTCAAGTTGCCACGGGGACGAGGAGGGTTGAAGGCCCAGATGAAGAAGGCGAGGGCAACGCCACCAATGGGAAGGTTGATGTAGAAGCACCATCTCCAGGTAGCGTGGGATGTGAATGCACCGCCAACAAGAGGACCAAGGACAGACGCCACAGCAAAGGTGCACCCCATACCAGCCATGGTCAACGGTCTGCGCTCGATGGGGACAACCTCGGTGATGATAACAAAAACAAGCGACTGAACACCACCGCCGCCCACACCAGCAAGCACTCTGCCGCCGATCAACGTGTTCATGTTGGGGGCCAAGGCGCACATGAGAGAGCCAGCCTCAAAGATGACGGCTGCCACCAACATGGTCCACTTTCTGCCGAAGATGATGGAGATCTTACCCCAGGTAGCAACAAACACCGCCATGGTCAACAAGAACCCCGATGACAACCAGCCAATCTGGTCGAATGCGTTGAATTTGTTGCCCACCACGGTCAAAAGGGTGGCAACAATGGTCTGATCCAATGCCACAAGGAAGAGACAAAGGAAAATGGAGGCGAGACACAAGGCCAACTGGGTGCCATGCAAGTACTGGTCCTCTCTGCGCGTACCGTCACCGGCATCGCTCTCGATAAACTTTTTGGTCTTTTTCTGCTGCTCGAGATCTGACATATCGTGTGTGAGTTTCAGTTACGTGTGTATGAGGGGCCTGATGCTAGGAGATGGAATATATTAATAGCACAGGGAACCGCTGTAGCACGCGGACGAAAAGTGGCAGTTTGGCGGCTCCGTAGCCGCAATATATATAGTCGAGGGAAATGCATCCTGCGCCGCGGCTAAAACCCATCAACCTGCTGGCAGACACGGCGCAAGCACGGAAACGGGAATTTGCCCCTAGGCTGCTATTGTGCGTCCGGCCACGGATTACGCATGCATATGTACGTGGCCATGCATGCTCATTTCCAGCCGTACGCTTGTGAGTCACGACCTTTCGCCCGCACGCCACCGCAAGACTAGCTTAAGTGCGGGCCATCACGAGCATAGTTTTGTGCAGTACCTACAGGAAGATGCGTCACAGGCTCAGCACGTCACCAGGGTCTCTCATCTGGCAGCCTTGCGGCCCATAGCTGAGTAAAGCATATACCCATTGCACGGGTAGCGGGCGTAGGCGCTCAATGGTGACGATGGTGAAGATGGCGACGATGGCAAATTGCGTCTCAAGTGAGGGGCACGGCTGAGTAAGCGGCGGCGCGCTGCTATGCGCACGCGGCGGAAACCACGAGGCGACTCCGACGGAGACGGAGATAACACCGTTGTCCGTGGCGGCGAAGGTGAAATCTGCCATATGCCGGTACCTGTTTCCGGGCCGAAGCTCGTTCCGAAATGCCGGGTCGCGCTGCCAAAAGTCGGGCAGCGCGTGCCCAAAGTGTCGTGCACCGGCGGAAACGATGTCAAGGTGCTGTCCTGCAGAGAGGCGCCAGGTCGGGGCTCGAGTGGTTCATCTTGCTTCTACTTTATCACCAGTTGGGGTCAGCATGTCAGTACTTTCTTGGCTCGCAGGCGAGATCGGAATCGCCACAATGGCGCGCGCCAGCGTCGACGTCTACCTTCTCATGGCGTTGCGCATGATTCGTCTTGTGGGCTTTGGCGGCACGTCCTTGATTCTCGTGCTCTACCTCAACGAGCTCGACGTGAGCAAGGACCTCATTGGCGTGTTTATGACGCTTGTATTCGTTGGAGACCTCCTCAAGTCGTTTGCGCTTGCTGTGGCCGCCGATCGGTACGGGCGCCGGCTCGTGCTTGCTGGCAGCTCGTTTCTCATGGCCATCACCGCTGGCGGCTTTGCCGTGGTGGAGTCGGTGCCAGTGTTGACGGTGGTGGGCGTGTGCGGCATTTTGACGCCGTCGGGTGGCGAGGTGGGCCCGTTTCGGTCCATTGAGCAGAGCGCGTTGGCGTCGTTGGTGGGGAAGCACGAGCGGTCGGACATCTTCTCCTGGTACAACTTTGTCGGTGCCTTTATGTTTGGCATTGGATCGGCAACGTTTGGTTTCCTTGTCGAGTACCTCAATGACAGTGGCTACTCGGCGGCCCGCAGCTACCGCGTCGCGTTCGTGGTGTACGGTGCCATTGGTGTGGTATCGACGGTGATTGCGTTGCTGTTGTCGCGCAAAGTGGAGTGGACAGCCACCCCTCCGGACACGCCTGCCGACAGCGAGGCGGAGGCTCCTGATGACCACCGCGAGCCGGCAAACGAAGAGTCGGCCTTGTTGGGTGCGCCCGACGCCAGTGAGCCGGAGCCGGAGCCCGCGCCAGCGTCCTTCCTCCACTCGGAGACGTTTGCCATTCTTGTCAAGCTCTCGCTCTTGTTTGCCATCGACTCGTTTGCGTCGTCGTTGGTGTCCATGTCGTGGCAGTCATACTACATCAAAAACAAGTTTGGCGTGTCCGCCGGCAGCCTTGGGCTGGTGTTCTTTGTCACGAACATTATTTCTGCATTCACGTCGCTCTTGAGCACGGTGTTCACCAAACGGTGGGGTCCCATCATCACCATGGTGGTGACCCACCTCCCATCCTCCGCCCTTCTTGCCTTCGTCCCTCTCCCTACGTCGTTTAAGATCACCTTGGCCATCTTGGTGTTCCGCTCGTCGACCCAGGCCATGGACGTGGCCCCGAAACACGTGTTCTTGGCGTCGTTGGTGCCGGACAGCGAGCGCACGGCGGTGTTTGGCTGGGTCAACGTTGTCAAGTCGTTGGCGCAGATGGTTGGCCCCAGCATCGTGGGCGTGTTGACCAGTCGCAACGTACAGTGGGCGGCCTTTGTCGCGGCCGGTGGCTTGAAGTGCGCCTACGACTTGGGCATCTTGTGGACGTTCCTGGCCGCCAACCACCACGCAAAACACTAATCTACTACGTTTTGCCGGGCCGACTGCGATCGGCGCCGTGCGCTTCCGTCATCGTGCTCAACGAGCACTTTAACGAGCATTTTGCAGCCCCAGCCGTCCGCCGGCACACAGATGGGGCCTCGGCGGGTATGTGCAGGTAGGTTTCCCGCGCCTGCGGTCTTATATCGCTGAATACGGACATTTATTTGCGCACTGGCTGCTGGCCCAAGCGCTATATATCTGGGGCCCCGTCTACCCGTCAAACTGGCGCCAACGGTCATCAATAGTGCTTGACTTGCGTCTCTGCCCACCATGACCGTCACCTACCAGGGCCTCGACTGCCTCGCCGATGCCAACACGGCGCAGTACATGGCGCTCAAAACGGCATCGCAGCAGGCCATCCCATGGGCATCCAACACCCGCTTTGGCTACTATACGCTCTACTATGGCGCGGTGGTGGTGTTCATCGCCATGCTCAAGCACGCGTGGTACCGGTTCAAGGACCGCCGCTACCGCACCACGGGCCAGCCCAGCTCGGTGGCCGGCTCGTTTGTCGATGTGGCCGTGGCATACATGCGCTGGCTCGCGTACAAGCAGGTGCCCGCACGGTTGTCGTTCTGGACGCTGCTTCCGCCGTCGGTGGGGTCGCTGCTCTTTCTCGCCGTGCTGCTGCTCTACCTCTTTTGCTACGCCCTCGTGCCGCACTTTTGGTACCGTGGCTGCGCCGGGTTTGGCCTGCCGCCGTTGGCTGTGCGCCTGGGCATCATGGCCACGGCCTTGACGCCGTTCATCTACATTTTGTCCGGCAAGGCCAACTTTTTCACGCTTGTCACCGGCATTGGCTACGAGAAGCTCAATGTGTTCCACCAGTACACCGGCGTGGCGGCGTTTGTGCTCTCCGTCATCCACACCGTGCCCTTTATCTACCAGGCGATGGCCGAGGGCGGCGCCTCCAACCTCTACCACATCTTCATGGGCGACGTCATGTACAAGAATGGCGTCGCCGCCTTGATCGTCTTGGGGCTCTTGTGCACCCTCTCCAAGTCCTTCTTGCGCAAGTACGCCTACGAGTGGTTCCTCCACAGCCACTGGGTCTTGGGCTGCGCCTACTTTGGGCTTCTCATGTGGCACCTCTACGGCATGCTCGACACCCAGAACTACATGTGGGCTGCGTTTGCGTTTTGGATGTCCCAGCTCATTTACCGCGCGTTGGTGAAGACGTGCTTCCGCCCCAACGCGCTCTTTATGCGCCCCCGCGCCGCCGAGTTGCAGCGGTTGAGAGACAATGTGTTCCAGGTCACCGTCACCAACACCAAGGGGTTGTCGTGGGGCCCCGGCCAGCATTGTTTCATCCGCTTCGTGGGTACGCGCATGTTGGACAACCACCCGTTCTCAATTGCCAGCATAGCCCACACCGGCTCTTCGGAAATGCGCTTTGTCATTATCCCCAAGGCCGGCTTGACCGGCGCGATCTACAAGACCCTCGACGAATCCGTGGCAAAACGGAAGGTTTTCGTCGATGGCCCGTACGGCGGCAGTGCCCGCGACTGCCGCGCATTTGACAATGTGGTTTTGATGGCCTCGGGCACCGGTGTCACGGCCACGCTTCCGTTTTTGTCGTACCTTGCCAATGCGATCGCCACCAACACCGGCGCCACCCAGATGGTGAAATTCGTGTGGATTATCCGCCATGCCAGCGATATAGACTGGGTGCGCGACGAGTTGGACCGCTGCGTGGCCCTTGCCCCCAACAACATCAGCATCGACATTTACGTTTGCCGCGACCAGCCCGAACATTTGGAGAAGGAGCCCTTGGTGGACCAGGCCGGCAGTGACTTGGAGAACACCATGCAGCACCACGAGCCCCTCGAGGTGGAAGCAAAGCACCCCAACTTTAATCTCTACGGCCACAGGCCCGTCGCCAAGAAGGTGTTACGCGAAGCCATGTCGTCGTTGTTGCGGAGAAACATGGTGGTGTCCTCGGGCAGCGAGTCGATGAAGATGGAGGTGAGCTCCGCGGTGTCGGAGATGCAAGCTTTGATCTTGAACAATGACTACAACCGGTCTCCGGTGGAAGAGATTTACCTCCACACCGAGTCTTTCGGGTGGTGACTGTGACGCCTATTACGATGCAAGTGAATTACGACCCAAGTGTAGAAATCTAGGGGGCGGTGCGTGTGCACGGTTAACGTAGGTGCGCCGCCCATCTCGGCGCCTTTGCCCACGCTTCGACACCTAGACAAATGGTTTATGCTTTGGACCGCCAAGAATACCTCGAGCCGCCGAACCTACCCGGGCTGGGGCTGGGCCGAACGAAGCCGCAATCCATCCTAATTGGCTATTGACTCACGCACTGCTGCTGCTCGCGTAAATAGCCTCGGCGCCCCACTGCGACTGCCAGAAGCCCAGCTACACCCGCAACACTACTTCAAGACCAGCATAAAATGAGGTGGCCTCTACGCACCCATTGTCGCTGCCTCTGCCAGAACCCGTTTTGGGTGCAAACATCGGCCAGTACGCAGGCCCGACTCTGCCATGCTGTCGTGTGTCTACCGCCAGCGTCCTGTTGATAGCCGATAAGCCCATCGCGGACAGGGACCAGGAATCCACCGCCAGCAATGGGAGCGTGCTTATCGTGTTTGTTCCCCGAACAGGAGCAGGAGGAGAACGAGCGCACGCCGCTCATCGGAAACCACCAGTTGTACTCCGATGAAAACCTCCAGGAGGAAATCATGAAGCAGCAGCAGCGGCAGCAGGAGCTCAACGTCATTGTCAACGAGCTCAGCGAGAACTTGATTGACGCCTCGACCTTCTTCAATCCCGGCGCCCAGAGCATCTCCAACATTGCCAGCAAGAGCGATGACAAGCAATTCCCGTACACCGCGTCCGACGAGGAGCGCCAGCAGGTGCTCGAGCAGGTGCTGCAGCTCAGCGAGTCGGTGCGACAAGCATGTCGCGTGGACGGGGCGGCAAATCTCTACTTGCGCTTCTGACCCGCCGAGTGAGGTCGAGTTGCGCTGGCTGCCGCTGGGCCAGCGAGCCCGGCGTGCGCGCAACGATGCAGGCAAGCACTCTGCCGTTGCCCCGATAACTAGCCCCGCGTTTCGGTGGCGGACGTTGTCTGGCGCAGGGCAAGCAGGGCGCCTTTGTTTGCATGCTGTCACGGGTGCGTCTGTTAGTGTGGAGCTGCTGCTGGCCGCGTCCGCCGGCGCACATTCTCGCCTGCATATGGATAACAAACTGCGAATTTCCTGTACACAGTCTGGTACTACTGGAAGCCTGCACATATTTTTACGCTCATGCGCCTCCCGGACATTATTCTGCCGACATGCGTCATACCCCCACGCTTCCCCATACAGTAATGTCTCGCACTGGTTGCTGAAAATCTCCGCTTGCGGATGCGGGGCGGCGTCATGGCCGGCCCGCTCGCACCCAGCGGACGCAGTCAGCCGTCGGCGAAACCAGGCCGACCTTGAGCGCCGACTTTGCTTGATATGGAGTCCCCCATGTCACGCACGATGGCGGTTGTTAGGCACTCGCAGCGCCGGAGTACAATTAAACTTCCGCACATAACGGTTGGCAGCTGCGGCTGTACTATAGTTCTCAGCGCTTCAACAGCATGGGTATTATTGCCTGGCAATATAGTACCGGGTGCAAAGCGCACCAACAGGCGTTTACGGCCCTGGTGCACTGAAGGTTTGCCAGCATATCCCGGCGGTTTCGGCGCGACGGAGGTGATGCATATACTGTCTGGTGTGAACCCCACACTGCGGTTCCGATTACGTAACGTGTGCGCGCAGCTGGTATTGTTTGCGTGTTTTGGCGGGTCGAACGACGGCAGCCTATAGTGTGCCTGCTTATTGCAGCCGTTGCCGGCGGGCAAACCCAATAGTGTGTGACGTAAATGCAAGCGAAGCAAAAGTTAGCTCGCTGGTGTCTTGCTACCGATTTGTAGTAACTATGTTAACGGGACATGTCAACTACCCAGAAGGCAGTGGCTTAGGAGGCATCTGGGACTCGAGGGCCAAGCCTGTTGCTCGCTTGCGCGAGAGCGCACTTTTGAGAGGCTTTTATCGTTCATACTC
>JAKTYC010000004.1:629910-797256 GCA_030674335.1 [Candida] ascalaphidarum
CGTTATTTTGCCGAGTTGAAGAGGCAAGAGTTGGTCAGAGAACTGATGAGCGAAGAAAACAAGGCCAAGTTCGACCAGGAGATTTACCACGACAAGTCCAAAACTCGTTTCCCGCAGTACGTGGCGGGGCCCCAATCATCAGAACAGTAGCATTAACGTGTGTACGAAGAGAAAAGATAGAAACAAGCTGTGATGTAGCACACCAGTGACCAGGATCGGAAGAAATGCATCGAGAATGAGTGCGTCAGCTACATGATAATAGAATGAGCTTTACTCGTGCCATTTAGCTGCTTCAGTATGACTAGTCCACACAGATCATGGTCAGTTTCTTCAATTTGGTTGAATGCGAGTCATGAAAGAGTGCTTTGCAGTTCTATTACAAAACAGCATTTGCTGGTCCTGTGCTCAGTGGAACGACGACAAGGCTTCTCGTTAGAATTGCAAAATGTATAACGTTGTAGTCTGCCGGATGTACACTCCAGAGCAATTGTAATCGCGCCAGATTTCTTTACAGACAGTATGAAGATCACTACCAAACTGCAAGTGGAAAAGCTTTTGGACAGTTACGATTACTTCCTCTTCGATTGCGATGGAGTGATCTGGCTCGGCGACCATCTCCTACCGCTGGTGGTTGAAACGCTCCAAATGCTCAACGAAGCTGGCAAAACCACTCTCTTTGTCACCAACAACTCCAGCAAGGCACGCACTGATTATCTTGCCAAGTTTGCTGACTTTGGACTCACCGGCCTCTCCAAGCAGCAGGTGTTTGGCTCTTCATATGCTTTGGCTGTTTATGTGGAGAAAATTCTCCAATTGCCGAAGGATAAGAAAGTGTGGGTCCTTGGTGAAGCAGGCATCGAAAAGGAGTTACATGAGCTCGGCTACACAACCATCGGAGGCACCGACCCCAAGTTGGTGGAGAATGGTGTGCAGTTTGATGCCAACAGTCCGTACTTGACGGACTTGGACGACGACGTTGGCGCAGTGGTGGTCGGACTTAGTTTCAGCGTGAACTACTTGAAGCTTTCCCTCACCTTGCAATACTTACTCAAGGACAATAAGAGCCTCCCATTTATCGCGACTAACATTGACCTGACATTCCCCATGAAGGGCAAGCTTCTTATTGGCGCGGGGCTGATTGTGGAGACCGTGGCGCATGCTCTGGGCCGCCAGCCGGATGCTGTGTGCGGCAAACCTAATCAAGGTATGATGAATTCAATCAAGGCGGACCACCCTCAATTGCAACTGAACCCGGGACGCGGGTTAATGGTTGGCGACCGCTTGAATACCGATATGAAGTTTGGCCGCGATGGAGGTTTAGACACGTTGTTGGTGTTCACCGGTATCGAGACTGAGACCACTGTGGCGACTGCCGAGCATAAGCCTACTTATTACGCTGAAAAATTGGGCGATTTGTTCGAGTTAACGCAGAAATAGAGACACATAGAGGAACAGCAATAGACGACTAATAGAACTACAGCATTTATTACGTAACAAAAGTAAGGGCTGTGTCAACAACAATTGAGCCAGACACAAGTACCAGCAAGCATAACCTTTGGTCGCGCCGGCGAAGCGAGCCCATCGTGCCGCAGAGACAATAGGCGGCAGCTCGGCGTGCGAAAACAAAGTTCGCTGCAATGCTGCGGCGTAAGGCCTGGCCATCACAGTAGCCCGTGCCTCCCACCTCTCTTGGAAAGCGCAAGCGAGATCTACTCTGCCAGCTGGAGGAACAAATCGTGTTCAGCACCGTCCCTGCTTAAAACAGTCATAATCGACGCCGGCACTTAATGCTGGGGCGCCAGATTCAATGGGTGGATCGCTGGGGAGTCTTTAGCCCCTAACACGACCTCCGAATTAGGCATAGATTCGACACTGGTAATTCATATACGCACGTCTTTTGCAGGCTATGACGTAGTGACTGCGTGAGACCATCGACATATACGCACTGAACTTTTCCGTTCTTTCCAACGCTCCTCTCCTCGTCGAACCATTTGACTCCTCCAGTCCTTCTCCAGCGCCTACACTTAACTGCCGTGCACGTTCAACCACAGGCGCAGGCAACTCTCGGGCTGATTCTTATTTTTATTTTTTTTTGCTGACTGCTTCGTTGTAAGGAGTTGGAGCAAACACAAAGGGACCGTCAGAAAATCATCGGTTCCCTCCCAGTGCTCCGTACACATTGGACTACTGTCGTACGACCACGTATTTATTATCAGTCACCAAGTCCAGTCTACGCAATACGGGGCCAGACGTTGTTGCCTGTATAATTAGTTGACGTCGATCCGTCCCATAAACAGCAGTGCCTTCTTGTACAGCACTAAGAACTGCCTCTCCAGCCATCACACACAGTAACATGGACAAGAAGCAAAAACTCCAAGATAGTGGGCTTGTGGAATGGCCCGTGTTCGCCGAGCTCGTGGCTATGGACGAAGACGAGGCTGGCTTCTCCAAAAGTCTCTTCCTGACATTCGTTGAGCAGGTGCACGATACATTCTCCAATTTGGATGCTTGCTTGGCAAAGAAAGACTTCGAGTCGCTCAGCAGCTATGGTCATTACTTGAAGGGCCTGGCTGCGGCTCTTGGCTTGTCGAGCATCTCCGCGCAGTGTGAGCGCCTCCAGAACTACGGTCGCAAAGAAAACTTCGATAATGTTAGTTTGCCCGCAAATGAGAGCTTGTCTGAGCTGGACGATGACTACTGGGTCAACTTAATTGACGATGCCTTGAAGAAGGCCGTCGAGAACTTCCGCAAGCTGAAAAAGGCTATGGACGAATACTTCGAAGATGAAGAAGAAGTAGAAGAGGACGATGATTAAATTGTCAAATGCATACGCAGAAAGCTTGTTGTGTAGCCGCTCATTGGTGTATGCATTGTATCATATTTAAATTCTCTTGCCGAGGCAGAATTGCATTTGCACCACGTTATAGGGCACGAACCGACGTATCATCCTTGGCACGTAAAGAATACGACCTATTCCAGTGCTACCACCGCTAGGATCAATGATTGGTACACATTTTAGTATCTCCCAATCTTTTTGTGCGATGATCCCTTCCTCAGACTCTGTGAAAATGGCCGGCTCTCCACTCTCTGCGTCGGTGGATCCGGTATTGTCTATATAGTAGTCACAAAGCTCCTCACTGATAACCTTTGAAGACGAAAATTGGTTTTTGTTGTTCATGTCGTGAGGAATAGTGCTAGTGATGTCAGTGAGAGAAGCATTTTCGGCAAAGTCACCAGGTAAAAGACCATCAAAACCAGAGCGAACAAAGCGAAGTCTATAATTGTCCGCAAGGAAGAATGAAGTGGGGAAATGATACCATTCACGCCCTACACACACATTAGCAGTAGTGGACAGTGTGGGCAAAGACCGAAGCACCAGTGAAACCTGTAAAGGTGCAGAATAGTTCTCAACCAAGTTGAAAATGCGGAGTAATGATACGAGGGCGGTCAGGAGTATCAACGCCAGTTGCAAGGTGCGAATGACAACACGAGAACTAGTGCGGCTGAGACGAAGGATATGTTGGCAGCATCCGTCAATCGTGTCAAGTAGTTTGGATGCGGCCAATGCGGCACATGCAAGAAAATGGGCGTAGATAGGGTACAAGAATCTCTCTTCCTTGTGCGGCTGCGCGATGAATATACCCAACCAAAGAATGAAGGGCACAGAAAAGCAAATAATGGACGCGGTACGATGCTTACCGTCGAGTAGAAACACATTAAGTAGTACTCCAGCGGCGCCTAAAAGACCGACTGCGTGGAAATTGACAAGGAGATTGGCAATGTAATAATGCCACGGCTCGGTACCAAAGATGTCAGGTCCTTCACCTTCGCCCCCAAACACGTTGTAGAGCACGATATTTAGGGGGACAAATACAATACGCTTGTAAAATGCTGAATCGACAGCAACGACAACGGAAGCAAGACCAGCTCCGAACAAAAATGTGCGCCGTACCACTTCCCACAAGTATGAGGTGCCCTCAAACATAGCAAGAAGCCCGATAGGCGCTCCAAGAACAAGAGCAAACGGCCAACCCACAATGCCTCCTATAAGAGTCCAAGATAAAGCACGAGTAGCGGAGCGAATGCGATCGGTGGTGGTATGACTGGCAACAGACCCAAGAGCATACAGCGAGGCCAAGCTGGCACAATTCATGGCCCACGCCAGTGGGAGAAGCTCTATACCAGCATGAGCCACTCCAGGCGCAAGCAGGCTGAAGAATACGTACCAGCTCGCAGCGGTAGCGTTAAAGTGACGCCGGAGGGCCCCGTAGAGCGTCCATTCGGCATAGCAAGTGAACGCAGCAAGCGCGACCCGCGTAGCAACAAATGCATTGATACCCATCGACTGTGCGGCAGCGGCAACAATCCAATGGGGCACAAGGTAGGCGTACAGCCGGATGGCGTATTCCGGCGAGTACTCCCACGTCTGCTTGCCGAAGCCACGCGTGAGAAGATTGAGCGGCTCCCAGTAGTTGAAAGTCTCGTCGCAGTCACTGATGATCATCTGCGCCGCCAGATAGGCGCGCATCACGCCATTGAGTGCGGCAAGCGCAAAAAGAAGCATGCCCCAAAGCACTCGCAGCCGCGTCCAAAGACTACAGAAGTCCTGCACAATAAAGCCACTGCTGCACTAGTGACAGCCCGCGTGGACCTACTGAGAAACGAGATATATGTCTAATTGACCATTCTAATCTTAAGATTTTTCCAGTACTACTCCTTCTTGAGCATCAGGTCCCTACCAGGACCAGTTCCCACCCATTGCACGGGAACCTTCAAGTAGTCCTCAATGAAAGCCAAGTACTTCTTGGCATTCTCCGGCAATTCAGCATAGGTTTTCACCTTCGTGATGTCACTCTCCCAGCCGGGCAATGTAACATATTCCACATCAACCTCACCTAATACATTCAAGTCTTCAGGGAACGACGTCAATTTACGGCCCTTGTAGCTGTAACCAACGCCGACAGGGATCTCCTTGAAGGTGTCCAACACGTCCAACTTGGTGATATTGAGAGCAGTGTAGCCATTGATGGCAGTGGAGTACTTGAGGACAACCAAATCCAACCATCCACAACGACGCTTGCGTCCAGTGGTAACACCAAACTCGGCACCGATATCCTGCAACTTCTCGCCATCGGCGTTCAACTGCTCCGTGGGGAAGGGTCCCTCACCAACACGTGTGGTGTAAGCCTTGACCACACCATAGACATTACGAATGGTGCGAGGAGGGAGACCTAAACCAGTCAAGACACCGCCAATACCAGTCAGCGACGACGTCACGTAGGGGTAGGTGCCGTAATCCAAGTCCAACATCAAAGCGTTGGCACCTTCAACAAGGATGCGCTTGTTGTCGGCAATGGCCTTGTGCATGAAGTCCACGGCATCCACAACAAAGGGACGCACGAGCTCACGGTACTTCTCGTAGCGCGCCAACTCGGCTTCTGCCTCATACTCAAACTCACCGTAGCGCTTGAAACGCAGCTCCACAAGACGGTTGTAGCGAACCTTGAACTCGTCCCAGGCAGCAGGGTCCTCCAGCACAAGATGATGGACACGGAGACCAGAGCGCGACGCCTTGGTCGAGTAGGTGGGACCAATACCCTTACCCGTGGTACCAATGGCCTTCTTAGAAGTCGAAAGCTCAGCCTCCTTAAGCTTGTCTGTTCTCTGGTGGAAATCGAAGACAAGGTGGGCACGCAGCGAGATAAAGAGTCTGTCACGGCAGTGCAAGCCCTTGGCCTCGAGAGCCTCCAATTCAGCGAAAAGCAGGGGAATATGGATCACAACACCCAGGCCAAGCAAGTTTTGGCACTTCGGGTTCACGAGCCCCGAGGGCAACATATGGAAGTCATACTTGACTCCATCCACGACAATGGTGTGGCCGGCGTTGTTGCCGCCCTGGCACCGCGCACAAACGTCAATGTCATCGCAGAGGATGTCCACAAGCTTGCCTTTGCCCTCGTCGCCCCACTGGCTTCCTAACACAACGTCACACATTTTCGTCGAGAAAGAAGTGCGCGAAAAGGTCCACCGGCTTTCCGGTGATACTGTCCTGCACAATCAGAGTCAGCCCGGAGATGGGCTGCGAGCCCGGAACACCAGCCGCTTTGCAGCAGTTGTGGGGAGTAACGGAGGACTTACAGAGCCAGTCTCGGCGCAAGAGGCATCTAGCGTTGCGCTTTCTGCTTGACTAAATATGACGACTACTAGTAATGGCAACTCACCAGTAATAAGTAAGTATGCAGGTCCCCGTGCATTCAGATTCACCAGCTTATCGGAACGCAATTCTTTTCTCGCCTGATCTCGACTAGCCAGGTGTAGACCTGAAAACTTGACTATCCATTGACTGAGAAGGCAGTTCGAAGATGAGAAGTCAATTTACTTCTCTTTGATTCACGATCTGTCCCTGCTTCGACCGGCTGCAAAACGGCAGAGTCAAGCGTAATTCAATCGGCAATCTTACTCTTGCCAAGCACAACCGAGGCACTACTGGTCTAAATGATATGTATCGCGTCCTTGGACGCGTGTGGATGAGTATTGCCAAGTATCCAGGCGACAGCTTTTCTCCACGTCTAACGTGGCTGCTGAGCCCTCTCCGGTTATGTATTGCATACAGAGAGTCCAGCACCCAAATGGGGAAGAGGTCGGTGCACGTCCTGTGAGCAAAGAGTCACATTTTGCAGCACTTTTCCTTGCAAGCATGGATAAACTCAACATCCCGGTGCCGGCTTACCCACCGTTCACCCTTCGTCTGTCGCTTGTGGACAAGGATCCGGTGATATGGGTGCACTTGCTCGAGGGCTATGTGCGACTTTTCCAATGGCTCACCCAGCTGGCCGAGGCCCATGCGCTGCTCTCAGTCAAGGCTCAGCAGCAGCTCCAGGGTTTTCTCAAGAGCTTTCTCAAGGAGACTTCGCGCGAAGACCTGCAGATCTTCTCTCTCGGGGCAGTGAACCCTGATATCCGCACCAATACTACGGTTCTCAAGGCTATGGTGTTTACCTTTCTCAGGCTTCACAGCTTGCCCAAACTTGGTCTCCTGGGAGAGCTGGTGTGGCACTTTATCTCTGTGTACGTTGGCAATGATGCTGTGACTGTACGAGGACTAGTGGATGGCACATATGTTTCGAAGTTCAACGACAATAGGAAGTCTGGTCGTTTGTCGTCAATTGACAGTCTCCACAAGTTCTTACTCCAGCAAATCACCGCCGGAAGTCTTTCTGAGTCTGAGCTCACCACATTGTCTCGCTTACTTGGCCAGCACATAAACTCTCGTACGTTCAATCTTTCTGGTGACCTGAGGATTTCTAAGAAGCCCACAAAGTCTCTTGCGTTCGCCGAGAAGTTTGTCACCTCCAGCTTTATAGAGCTGCTCGAAGATCTCTACTCCGGTGGGTCTAGCATTCACGCAACAGCAGTATCCAATGTCATGATTGTTGCCTTGGTATCTTTGGATGCTGGTCGCGTCGCTCGGCTAGCATTGGACTTGGGAATATCTGGCCCATCTACATTACCTGCTCGACCGTTATTTAGTACCATTCTCATATCAGGTGCATTCAAGGAGATAGTTCCAGCAGTGGACGAAAAAATGCCCTGGTTGCAAGGGTTGCACTTTGAGGAACAGCCCAGAATTGAAGACATTAGCATATTAGTGGATCTCTTTCCCACGTTGAACGAAGCCAAGGCTGTATCGATTCTCAAGCAGTATTCTAACAACGTGGAAGAGGTTACAAGCATACTTCTTGAGCATCCAGAAATCATAGACACCATCACTGAGGGCCCTGAGCGGAAGCCGGCTCGGGATCCGAAGGTAAAGGTTGTCTCCCGAGTGAACACGTCTACGAGACGTCTGAAATTCGATGACGATGAGGTTCACAGGTTGCAACTTGTTAAAGGGAAAAGGAAGCAGCAACAGGTTCAGTCGTCCGATGTCAAAGAGAGGACCTTGGTCGCTGCATTGCGTATGATGTATGAGAGTGACGAGGACGAACCTGATGACACTTACGACGATCAAGAGAAGACAGAGGGTACGGCTATGGTGCCAGATAAGGGCCGTCGGGGTATCTCGGTTCTAGATGACGAGCGAACTGCCAGTCCAAGTCCGAAGTCCTCTACCGATAACACAGACATGATTCTTTTCATGATCTATAAAACGAAGGGCGAAGCAATGTTTGATAAGTCAGTTCGTAAGGGGAAAGAACGTGAGGCGGTCAAGAAGCAAGTGGGATGGACTGACGAGCAGATTGAGGGCTGGTTCCGCATGTTGCAGCGGTCTCCACGCCGGTATAGGATCCTTGAGGAGCGATACTTCTATCAAGGCAATCCAAACCATGTAAAGCAGAAGCAGGTCTCTCCAAACCCGGGAAAAGAAGAGGATGACAGGAGTCTCGAACGCCGCAAGGAGGAAGGCCCGAAAAGTGAAAAGCACAAATTTGCTAGGAACGAGCAGAATAAAGCAAAAGTGGGGAATCATAACCGACGCCTGGCTCAAAAAAAGAAGACTCAAGCTCAGAATCCTTAGTTCTCATTAGCTGAGAAAATCCCGCGATGAACACATCATGATTTCAAAGTAGCGAGCCTATTAGGACACTAGAGTCACCACAGAACGTGGGTCTACGTACCGTTATTTTGCAATGCTCCAAAAGCGGCGCCGCCGGTCTTGAGGATCCCAAATCAATGGGTCATTCCTACAAGAAGCATGTCATCCCAACGTCATTCTATACTCATAATTGAAGCATTGAGTGGTCTTGGTGATTGTAGCCTTCTTATTTGAACCCAATGAGGTTATCAGTCTTCGTACCTGCATGTTATAATTAGTTATAACCTTCCTGGCTGCGCAGCGATCTCTTTATGATCTCCGCATTATTCATTTTGGATGGCCAAGGCGACGTCCTCATTCTGAAGTTCTATAAGGATGGCGTCAAGCGGAACATTGCAGATGTGTTTCGAATTCAAGTGGTGTCAGCCGGAGCTAAGGCGCGGGACGTTCGGCTGCCGGTGTTGACGTTGGGACTGACGTCCTTTGTCTACATACGAGAGGGTCACTTATGGCTCTGTGCCGTCACTCGACTGAACCAAGACTGCCTGCTTGTGCTTGAGTTCCTTTACAAGATCGTGATACTACTTCGGAAACTCGTTGATGTACAGGAGCTCTCTGCCGAGACGGTGCGCAATGGATTCGTCACCATTTACGACGTGCTTGACGAGGCCGTCCAGTTTGGATTCCCGACCCTGCTTGACACCGAGCTCCTCCGCGGTGCTGGTGTGGCAATGCCTGCACCACTGAGGCTTCTGGCGGGCCCGCTTCGGCGAAAGGATGACGGGGTGCTGCTTGCTCGAGTGACGGCCCTGCAAACGGCCTGGAGGGCTCCAGGCATCAAGTACCGCCGGAATGAAATATTCTTGAATGTGGAGGAACGTTTGAACGTACTCATGAGTGCCACAGGCGACGTGCTCCGTGCTCTTGTCACCGGAACCATCAATGCGCGCTCCCATCTCTCAGGCATGCCGGAATGCCGTTTTGGCCTAGCAGATGACGATGGGGCCTTGTTCCTGTCCTTCGCTGAGAGAAACCTCCAGGGTGCTGTCGAAGGCGCCGACAACGATTCGGGTGCCCGCTTAGAGGACTGCAAATTCCATCAATGTGTTGAGCTTACCCTCTTTGATCAGGAGAAGGTGATTCAATTCATTCCTCCCGACGGTGAGTTTCAGCTCATGTCTTATCATGTTCTCTACAACATTAACTTGCCGTTTGTTGTTATACCTCAAGTTCTGGAGCTCGGACGTCACCGTGTACTGTACAAGATTCGCTTCAAGGCTATGTTTCCACAAAAACTTGCTGCGAGAGACGTGGTGCTACGGATTCCCACTCCTGCAACCGCCGTGAGGGCACTGGTTCTGGCGTCTCTGGGAAAGAGTAAGTATCACCCAGAGGAAGATGCCATTATGTGGCGCTTTAGCAAGCTCTTTGGTGAACAAGAACAGGTCCTCACCGCCGATGTCGATCTCAGCACCGCAAAATCTTCCCAAGACGTTGGCGCCCATGATGAAAATTACGACGATGACGACGACGAGGGAGTGGCAATAAGAGGTTGGTCGCGGCCCCCCATAAAGCTCACCTTCTCACTTGACATGTTCTCCTGCCTGGGAATAACTGTACAGTACTTGAAGGTTAACGAGAAGAGCAATTATCGCACAGTTAAATGGGTAAAATATCTGTCCCAGGCGGGTTCTTTCGATATTAGATACTGAATCGCTACATTTCATCTACATTAGCAGCGCCATTCAAGAAACGGAGGTGTTTTCGCCTAACCATAGAATTTTCAATTTACATTTCAAATGCATCTTGCAACCGTTACCGTAAATAGGTAAAGACACTACTCATCGCGGCGAACCGGGTATTGCAACGAGATCGTGGGGGTGTTGAATCATTAATTCGGTTTTACAATGAGAGATTTAGCTGTGCTTGGTGGCTTGAGCCATCCGGAGCTCGTCAGAGCCATATGTCGCAACTTGACAGTTGAGCAAGTTTTGGTCGATAGCCGAAAGTTTCTGAACGGAGAAACGTCTATCGAAATCCTGGACTCCGTGCGAGGAAAGGACGTCTTTATCGTCCAGAGCGGATGCGGCGATGTGAATGACAACTTCTTCGAGTTGCTCATCATGATACTGGCTTGTAAAACGGCAAGTGCGAAGAGAGTCACGGCAGTACTTCCACTCTTTCCTTACTCGAGACAGCCTGATGTGCCACATGCAGCGTCAATGACAGGAGCTCCGTCCCTCATGACGAAGAAAGACACATACACCTTTGAGAGTGCTCCTGGCACTCCGCGTCCACTCTCTCGGCTCGGATTGGACATTGATCTCCATACACCGGTGCCATTGGAGTTGAAGATGCCCTCGAACGCCAACAGCACCGCTACCGGGCTTCTTAACAAGGCTGTAATGAGCAATGCCAACTCATCTACATCGAGTCTAGTGGGGGGAGCCGCCATCAATCGTCCAGCACTGGCACAGAGTGTTGCTGCTCCCAGCCCCATTGCTGCCGTGGATGCCTATGGTAAGACAGACAGCGGGTACAAGCAGTGGATTGCACAGAATAGCACCTTGATCGCGAATCTCCTCATGACAGCTGGTGCTGACCGATGTATCACCATGGACTTGCACGATCCGCAGTTCCAGGGTTTTTTCAATATACCCGTGGACAACCTCCACCTGAAGCCATTGATGCGTCACTACATCGTGGATTACATCCCAAACTACCAAGACTGTGTTATTGTGAGCCCTGATGCCGGTGGGGCAAAGAGAGCCACCCTGATTGCTGATGCTTTAGGCTGTCGCTTCGCGCTTATTCACAAGGAAAGAAGGGCTAAGGTTCCTAAAAACCCGCCCAGTACTGCTGCAAGTAACAGCAGCAGCGTCTACGGCGCCTTGGGTGGTACGCAGTCGTCGAGTTCCCTGACTGCCAGCATGGTGGCTACGACCATGTTGGTTGGCGACGTCAGGGACCGCATTTGTGTTCTCGTGGACGACTTGGTGGACACGTCGTATACCATTACTCGTGCGGCTAAACTTTTGAAGGACCAGGGCGCCAAATACGTCTACGCATTAGTTACGCATGGGGTAATGAGTGGGGACGCGCTAAATCGCATACAAAAGAGCGCTATCGACAAGATGATTGTCACCAATAGTGCGCCGCAGGTCAACAACGTGGGGGCCTTGGGCGACAAGTTCGAGGTCATGGATGTGCTGCGCATATTCGCCGAGGCTATTCGCAGAATCCACAACGGAGAGTCAGTAAGCATGTTGTTTGACCACGGCTGGTAAAGGAGGGGACGCATCATGTTGTGTGCGTTATGTACAATATACACTAGATCTACATTCATTAGCTAAATTTAGTGGGCGGAATCGGCTTTGTTACAAAGTTAGAGATCTCGCCCTGCGCTCTCAAGATGAACTAGAATAGAGCCAGTCATACGGGGCCTGTACAGAGTACCCGAGCCAGGTCCCCGCCGCCCCGGACTTGGCTCAACATCATGCGCGGCGGCGGAGAGGGTGTATGCACGAACGGCAAAAGTTGGTGCCGAGACTTTGGTTTGTTGATGGTGTGCACTAATGAGCAGGATTTCATCACAATTCTAGAAGCTTTCATGGAGCTGTGGCTGTGAGGTTCCTGCCGCCTGAGCTATACTTAGCAAGAAAACGTGGTGTTTACACAATAGTGGTGCAAATACGGCCGTGCCGCTAAGAGGGCAGCCCTTAGAGGCACCCGCTGTGCAGGAAAGCGCTCAGCCGACTCCGCGAACAACGGGCCCGCAGGGCGAACCGCAGGGTCTACTCCCGCGCTAAGTCGTTCGGGCGGATGGAAGACGTGAGGCGAAGACGTTGGGGCGGGGAGACTCCGGGATGAGCCGCACGAAAAGTGGCGTTCCCCTCCTCGCCGTAAAGTGCAGCCCGAAGCGACGTGTCCACAAAACGCTTGCTCGGGTAATCGCGGGAGAGCTCGGAAAAGGGGTCGAAGCATAAGGTCAGCTGGCAACGGCACCAGCGTCTTCCGAACTCACGGCTGAATGACAGCCTGTGGGACTGTAGTCGGTCACTCCCTTCCAGCGGATGTTACGGTTGGCGCGAAAACGTAAACAGACGGACCCGCTTCGGGGCCACTTCTACCTCCTGCACGAACGTGACAGGTCATACGCGGCATTGAAAAATGAGGGGCCGTCGAAATCTGGGGTATCCTGCACAACACGGGCACAACTGTGGCCCCTCGTCGACTTCCTGGCAGTGGTCGTCGGACTTTGATACAAAAATGAGCAGAAACTTGGGAAATAGGGTAAACAATGTAGACTATTGAGGTACCCGTGCCGACTGAAAGTATCCTACAACTGGCCGCTCTCTTGAAAAAACCAGGCGGCCAAGCGGCTGCCCCTCTGTGGAGTAAACGGCAATTGCGGATGTGCATCGCGTGGTGTGCGGGTCCGGTCGGAGTATATAAAAACTCCAGCCTGGGTGAAAAATTTCCCCACAAAAAGCACAGTGGACACCATAGCCCGTCTTAATTCCCGTGTTTTTGGCACAGACTTATAGTCAGCTAGTGTGAGCAATAGCATTGTCTATTTTCACTCGCTGTCACTATACATAAACTCTATTCACAGTATGTCTACCCTTAGTGAAGACGTCCACAATCTTCGCTTAGAGCCCACTGCGTCCAACGCGTCGCTGGTGGCTCTGGCGAAGCGCGGCTACATTGACCTGCCGTTTCAAGGAAAGAAGGATCAGTTCGAGCAGGTGTTGGATATCCTCGACTCCACCGGATTCATCCCTGAGAACCTTATCGAGTCCGAGACTCGCTGGTTTTACGAGAGTCTTGGAATCGACGACGTCTTTTTTGAGCGTGAACTGGCTGAGGAGATTGCGAACCACATCCACTCGTTGTACTCGTGTAAGGTTCAAGCTTTCTCCTCTGACTTCCAGCTGAGCACCTCCTCTGGCCGTCCTTTGATCCAGTACAAGCGTGAGGCTCAGGACCACGCAGTCTTCTTTGACACTTGTGGGCAGGCCTCGAACGTCTTCGAGAACCGCATCGACGACAAGTACATTGACCCGTCTGATGCTGCTGACAACTCCTACCGTGCTGAATACTTTTCTGCCAAATTGAACTACAAGCTGGATCCCATCTTGTCAGGAATCTACCAGAAAAACCCACAGATCAAGGATGAGGTGGTTCGCTGCTACTTTGTTTACAAGAACAAGTACGCAGTTACGCCTGCTCCTCTTGAAGAGACGGATCTCAACAAAATTGGTGACGCCACCTTCTTGAAAATCGCCTCGCCCAATACTAAGAAGTTGTACTCCGAGCTCATCAACAGTGTTGCTCACACTACTGGTCCCGTGATTCGCTACTTCCCTATCGAGGACTCCGATGAGTACCGTGTGATTATTGGATACCGCCAACAAACCTCAGCTCGTTACAACTCAGCCTTGAGTGACTTGGCAAGCTACTACAATTTGCAAGTCACACGCAAGTATGTGGAGCAGTTTTCCAATGGCACTACTGTGGTGTCGATGTACATTGCCTCTGCCTCAAAGAAGAGCCAGCTCGACTTGTCCATCTACCAGGTGATCAAGGAGGCTTCGTTGTTGTACTGTATTCCCAATAACTTCTTCCATGACCTTTTTGCCAAGGCTGAGTTCTCGTTGCAGGAAGCTATCTACGCTCAATGTGGTGTCATTTTTGTCACTCACTTCTTGAACCGTTTGGGCCCTGAGTACTCGAAGTTGACTTCGTTGTTGGACCCTTCGAAGTCGCTTCAGCATGCTGAGGCTCTTAACAGTTTGAAAAAGCGTTTGAGATCGGAAACTTACACTCAAAGCTACATTAAGGAAGTCTTTGGCACTCGCAGAGACATCGTTCGCAGGTTGTACCGTCAGTTTGCGGACGTCCACTACGTCCGCCTGTCCATGGAAAAGACCTTGTCCTACCAGAGATTATCTCAGATTCCCTCTGTCGGGTCGGAGGCCGAGTTTGAAAAGTTGTTGAGCAGAGAATGCTCTCAGAATGAACACCATGCCATTGTTTTGCGTGCCTTGTACACGTTCAACAAGCTGGTTTTGAAGACCAACTTCTACATGTCTACCAAGGTGGCCTTGTCATTCCGCTTGAACCCCTCGTTCTTGCCTCAATCAGAGTATCCTGAGATTCCTTACGGTATGTTCTTTGTTGTCGGCTCTGATTTCAGAGGTTTCCACATCCGCTTCAGGGACATTGCAAGAGGCGGCATTAGAATCGTCAGATCGCGCTCTATTGACGCTTACAACGTTAATGCTAGGAGTTTGTTTGACGAAAACTACAACTTGGCGTCCACCCAGCAGAAGAAGAACAAGGATATTCCTGAAGGTGGTTCCAAAGGTGTTATTTTGTTGGATCACGGTGCCGCACAAGAAAGACCAAAGGCTTGCTTCGAAAAGTATATCGATGCTTTGATTGATTTATTGTTGAAGCAATACATTCCGGGTGTGAAGGACACCTATGTGGACTTGTACAACAAGCCGGAGATTCTCTTCTTGGGCCCCGATGAGGGTACTGCCGGGTACGTCGACTGGGCTACCTTGCATGCCAGATCTAGAGGTGCACCATGGTGGAAGTCTTTCTTGACTGGTAAGTCTACTCAGATTGGTGGTATTCCTCACGATGAGTACGGTATGACCACCTTGTCCGTGCGTGCTTACGTCAACAAGATTTATGAGAAGTTGAACATCGATAACGCTCAAGTCAGAAAGTTCCAGACTGGTGGGCCGGATGGTGATTTGGGATCGAACGAAATCTTGTTGTCCCGCGACGAGAAGTATGTTGGTCTTGTTGATGGCTCCGGTGTCATTGCTGACCCCAACGGCTTGGACAAGGCTGAGTTGTTGCGTTTGGCCAAGGAGAGAAAAATGATCGACAGCTATGATCGCGCTAAGTTGACTAAAGATGGTTTCGTTGTCTTGGTGGATGATGTTGATGTCACCTTACCCAATGGTACTGTCATCACCAGTGGTGTTGCCTTCCGTAACACATTCCACTTGAAGCTTCAAAGCGTCTTCGGTGCTAAGGGTGTTGACTTGTTCGTCCCTTGTGGTGGTCGTCCTGCAGCCATTGACACCAACAATGTGGATGACTTGATCGATGAGAAGACCGGAAAGTCCATTATTCCTTACATTGTTGAAGGTGCTAACTTGTTCATCACTCAGTCTGCGAAGTTGGTCTTGGAACTGGCCGGCGCAGTCGTCTTCAAGGATGCATCGACAAACAAGGGTGGTGTGACTTCTTCCTCGTTGGAGGTCTTGGCCGCTTTGGCCTTCGATGACAAGAACTTCTTGCTGCACATGTGTGTTGGCCAGGATGGCAAGAAGCCGCAGTTCTACCAGGATTACGTCAAGTCCGTGCAACAAAAGATTGTGCTGAATGCGCAGTCTGAATTCGAGTCCTTGTGGAACTTGAAGCAAGAGACTGGCATTCCCATGACTGAGTTGTCCGACAAATTGTCAGTGAGCATCAACAAGTTGGCAGATGAATTGGCGAGCTCCAAGGAGTTGTGGAACGACGACGTTGCTTTTAGAAACGCTGTCTTGATTGACTCTTTGCCGGCCTTGTTGTTGCAAGAAATTGGCATTGAGAACATATTGCAGAGAGTTCCTGAGGCTTACCTCAAGGCTTTGTTTGCTACTCGCTTGGCATCTCGCTTCGTGTATTCTCGCGGCATTGAGTCGAACCCAGCCAAGTTCCTTGAGTTTATCTCTTCCATCAGAAAGGAGTATGTGTCTAGAGGCATTCTCCAATAGATCTTAATATAATAGAGTTTGTTTATGAAGCTTGGATGAAATATAGCATTAGATTGCATTTTTATTTATCTCTGTATGAAATTAGTTTTTTGCATCAATTTGTCAGTATTAATTCGACGCCCGGTGGTGGTATTTTTCATGAGTTGTGATAAAATATTACGATAAAGACATGCGCTGAACAAACAGTCACGTATGGGACTACTAGCAGCCTCCGGCGAGCATACTCTTTCGTCCGGAGGCTCTGCTAATAATCTTCCTTGGTTACTAAGGGCTGGTATTCTTTTGAAGTATTTATTTACAGGTTCTTGACACTATTTTTTCCCACATGCTTCCAGGTTCTACCTCTTTGTGTAGATTTCGACTTGCGCGAGAATGATCTCGCCAATGGAGGTTTAATGGAAGATTATGCACTCACTTGCCAATGCCATTTGTTGTGAGCTCCTCTTCGATCTTCTTTCGCAGCACAACTTCTTCATTCACTCTGCCGCTGACGTAGTCGCCCAAAAGCGCGAAAAGAAACGTAGTTCCTCCCACGTAATATCGCACCCTCACAGGTAGGTTATTCCAGCGCTGCCAGAGGGACGCCATTTGGTACGTCCGATCAATGTCGGGTAGTGTGCTTTCAAGTCGCGCAAGACCTCGGAATTCACAATTCCGGCCGTGACCGGAAATTGATAATTAACCCACTTCCGGGCGTTCGCGATGAGCTGCGATGCGATGAGCTCCCCCATCGGAAACAATAGACATAGTAATTGGAAATTGGAAATTGGATAAGTACAACGACCAGTGCAAAGACAGGAAGTGACTACATTCTGGTTTTGCTGCATTCACTCAGAGTATGGAGAGTGAAAGACTAGCAGTCTTCAAGACTGAACTACCACCCTGTTGCGTCAGGGTCCACCCAAAAGACTCTAATATCATCGTCATCGGTACGTACAAGCTTGAACAAGATGGATCACGCTATGGCTCTCTCGACGTATATGCCAAAGAAAGTGGACAAATCCGGAAGATACTAAGTCATCCCACGGAAAGCGCGATTCTTGATCTCAAGTTTCACCCACAAGACCATAGCACGCTCGTTTCTGCTCATTCAACAGGAAATATAGTGGTATGGAAGCTAGTCGAACACGATATTACTATGCTAAAAAATCTCACATATTTCGATGATGCATTAGTTACATCACTTGAATTCAATCCTATACGAGCACAGGAAATTCTCGTAACTCTCACCACCGGACAGAGTGCGTTGATAAACATCGAGGAAGAGTCATTCGATCTCCTTCACTCAGAGCACTCTCTTGAGTGTTGGACAGGAACTTTTGGCCGACGTGGGGAAATGACAAACGTCGCATTCACTGGCGGTGATGACGCACGGCTTATGGCCCACGATATTCGCACACTTGATGAAATCTGGAGCACTGGGTATCGCCATCATGATGCTGGTGTCGTCGCCATATTGCCTACGAGTGATGAGTGGAATCATTCCAATCCGCATCAGTTGTGGACAGGATCATACGACGATAATCTCAGAATTTTCGATCTCAGACTTTCAGACAGAGAGAATCCAGCGTTGCTTCCGGGATATGTCCCCAAAGTGATACACCAAGAGAATTTGGGTGGAGGCGTTTGGCGTTTGATACCATCGTCCAAAGACGAACGCGTTTTAGTCTGCTGCATGTACGATGGGGCTCGCATTGTAAAACCGGATAACGATTCTTTCACAGTTGAGAGGTACTTCAAAAAAGACCACGAAAGCATGTGCTATGGGGGGGATTGGGCACCGGATGATTCATATGTGATCACATCGTCATTTTATGATCATGTGGTTCAGCTTTGGTCGCCAGACCAAGTGGTGGAGTAGGTACCTTAGTAATAGACATCTTCTACATTTACACCGTATTCAGGTATTGGTCATGTTACACGTATAAACTCAAGTCCAATGGTACCGACAGGCCACGTCCACTAGGGTACAACTTTTGCTTACCGCTTTCGCCAAAGCGGCGGGGATGCGGAATAGAAGACTCGTTGACAAACTTGAACCTATGTGCGGTGTCTTCAATGACAATTTTACCTGCCAGAGATCCGTTAGCAGAACCACGCAGAGTGGTATTGATTGTGTATGCCAGAGCAGAAATTTTGCGAAGTGCCTCGCCAGCGCTTTGTTGAGCCTCGAGGGCCGATGAAGGTGGAGGCGGCGGAGCAATCTTTTTATACGGATTCTTACTGACAGGAGCTCCTCCAGTAGGAGGTGGCGGTGGTGAAGCAGGTGTCGGTGGTGTGGGCGCCAGTGATGAGACGGGTGGTCCCGGGGGTGGCCCTGGCGGAGCAGACGGGGAAACAGATGGGGGAGCAGATGGAGGAGCAGGTGGGGGTGACCTTAGTGAGAAATCGTTGTTAGATGCCAGAGGTTTGGGGGGCGTCGGAGCGGCAGGAATTTGGGGAGGTTTACCTAGAGGTATACTTTGAGGAAAGGAAGAACGTGTCTGTGAGGCAGGAGCCTGCGATTTTGGTACTGGTGGTGGCGATGGAGGAGGGGATGGCGCTCTCAGTATTTGCAGCGGAGGCACCTTAGGCGGCGCAGGAGGTTGGGGTACACTCATCCTGGGTATAGGAGGAGCCTTGGGCGCAGATGGAATAATTGGCTTGCGCGCATGTTCAACGACGCCCACGTCACTGCGCTTACTATTAAGCTCAGCTAGGAATGGAAGACCGCCCAGGGGAACAGCAGGAGCGCCAGAGATGTCGTCGCTGTCATCGTCCTTATTGTTGCCTAGCGGCGGCTTGGGAGCCCCGAAACTAGGTATAGGCGGTGGCTGAGGAATAGACGGTGCCTTCTGCGAAGCAGGTGGAGGCACCGATGGCGCCTTTGGTGCGGACGGCGCTTTGAGCGCCGGAGGGAGCAGAGATGGTGCTCGTGCAAATGACGGCTTCGAGCTAACAGAATCAACCACGTGGGAGTCGTCTCGCTTAGCATTGATCTCCGCCAAGAAAGGTAGGGCTCCATCGGCAAGCGCAGGCCTTGGCTTTGCAGCAGATGGGGCACCACCCGAAGGCAACGCCGGAGGTGCTGGGGGTCCCGCAGGAGGAGGCGGCGGCGGTGGAGGGGGAGGAGGAGGCCCACCCAGCGATGAGGGGGCCGCGGGAGCTCTCGAGGGAATGACAGAGGGGAGCAGAGGCGGCCTGGGCGCTCCGGTGGAAGGAAGCGGTGGAGGCTTCGGTGCTAGCGTAGACGGGAGCGATGGCGGTGCCGGCGCACTAGACGATGGGAGAGGAGGCGGTGGAGGCGCCAGAGAGGACGGAAGGGGTGGTGGGGCCGGAGCCAGGGACGTCGGAAGGGGTGGCGGAGCGGGGGCCAGAGCTGACGGAAGCGGCGGCGGCTTGGAGGCACCAAACAGCGGGGCATTAGGCTCCTCTACCGACCCCACGGATGCGGTCTTCATGTGTGACTTCTTTTGCGGGCGCGACGGCGGCATCTTGGGCACTGCTGGAGCTGGCGGGCCCAGGCCGGGCAAGGGTGGGGCTGACGAGGGCGCTGGCGGCGCCGCCAGAGGAGCGGGCGGCACAGCTGCTGCCGGGTGCTGCGATGGCCTCGTCGAGGGTACCAGTGGCGGCGTTGGTACCGTTGGGATCTTTGGTGCGGAGGCGGGCTTAAGTCCAGCCCGATTGTCGTGGTTGGTGGGCCGAAGCTTGGGCATACCCTGGGCAAAGAGAGCGCCCAATTGCGGCGGGCCACCCACAGGAGGGGGAAGGCCACCACCCCCAGATGATGGAGGGGCGGCAGAGGAGCCTCCCAGCAGCGAGGCGCCATCAACCACGGGCTTGGAGCGATCTTCAGTGACCCGTTTCTTGAGCCTAGTGCCTTTACGGATGTCACCAAGTAGGGCGTCACGGCCAGCCATTGCAGCGGCTGGAGGTGGCAGTACAGCCAGGGGGCCACTGGGAGGCAACCCTGGTGGCGGCGGCGGCGGCGGCGGTGGAGGGGGCGGGGGGCCTGCCATGATTACGTTAAAACAGAAGATGGTTGGAATCGAGGACAGGGATATGATCTATGCACGTGACAAATGCCACGTGCTGAAAATACTTAGCAGCGGTCACTACGATGCCAGTACCGGCGTTTGGCGGACTCTGAGACGGTATAGGGTTTCTATGTTTCTATTTGACGCCCCACAGGAGGTTATCGTAGCCGAAAAGCCACGGCCCAAGCGTGTGTCGCACCAACACCATGGCGAGGCCGACCACGAGCTGTTGGGCGAGAATGAGCATGCAGAGGCGGTCCTCGCGAAGCGGCCCGAACCACACTAGGTTCAAGTTGAGCACCGTAAAGTTGGAGAAGTGTATGTGTCCATCCTTGTCGCGGACCACGCGCGCTAGGCCCAATGCCAGTAGCACCCCCAATACCAAGCGCGCTAGCGTAGTCTCGTGCTCGAGCACGGCGAAGCTGGGGTGCATGAGGCCATCCTTGGGGTCGAACCGGGGGACACGGTGGCGCGGGCACGGCACAATGTGGAAGAGCTGGGGCACAGAGTAGATAAAGTTCACAATCTGCGGCGCAAGGAAAAGAAGCAACGTCTTGGAAAAGTGGCCCAAGATGCCGACAACAGCAAACACCATGCCCGAAAAGTAGCAGTAGGTGTCTCCAACAAACACGCGGGCGGGAAACCAATTGTGGCGAAGTAAGCCGAGCAGCACTCCGAGGAAGGGCAAGAGGAACACCGCCAGCACGAGGTGGGCATCGAGCGCCGCCTGGGGCACCCCACGGGATGAGAACAAATACCATGAGTCGTTGATGAGGAACACGACGGCAAGAACCACCAGCTGCCCCACCTCGAGACCGTTGATGCCGGCAAGGATATTGATGGCGTTGGGCAGGAAGATAGATACTGCGCTCAAGTAGGCATAGTAGAGCACACCAAGGTCGACAAGGCGCGGAGGGGCGCCCGACCAATTCACCTGTTCGGCGGCACCAACCTGGAGACCGGACACCGCGCCCACCACGCCATTGGCGGCGGCCACGACGGCTTGCACCGCACCCACAAGCAAATTGCCCCCGGGCACGCGGGCCACGAAGCTGGGCACTGCCACTGCTGTCACGGAGAAGTCGACGTAGTACACGATCAACAAGGGCAACAGCGCCACCGCGGGGAGGAAGAACTTGTGGCGCCAGCGGATATCAAAGAGGTCGTCAAAGAGGCCGAGCATCACCATACTCTGGAGGCACACCACTGCCCCCAAGTACTCGGCGAGCTTATTATGCGGGAAGAGCCGCGTGGTGCCTGCGGCGGTGTACTGGGTGGCGTAGGTGGCCAGCACGAGGGCGTCGTCCAGAAGCTGGGAGAACAGCACCAAGTACTTGAAGAACACAAACGGGATCATCCCAAACATGAGGAAGAGGTATGCCACCGCACACACTGCGCCCATGGCCTCCGGGAGCATGCGGGCATCGCCGGCCTTGGCCATATCGCGGCCAGCGAGTCCAGCTTTCTTGAAGGTGGGCCCGAGCCGGGGCACGAGCGCCAGCACCACGGCGAAGCCCATGCCGCCAAAAGCCGCTGCCGTGCGCAACGGGTTGTCTGGGGCCACCGCGCACGCGCACGCAGCAAAGAGCGCAAGAAGAAGCATGGCCAGCACGGACGGACAGCGCAGAGGTTAAGACTCCTGCAGAAGAAGAACTCTGTAAACACCACGCTCGCGGCACCGCGAGTTTCCTGTATAATGCTATCCCCCACACGCGTGCGCCCACCAGCCTATACCGGCTGCAATCTCATCTCCAGTTTCTTTACTGCTTCTGCGCCGATCCCATGAAACCTTTTGTCAGCGGCCACGAGGAGCTCGTGCATGATGTCAAGTACGACTTCTACGGGCGGCACCTCGCCACGTGCCTGCTGGACCAGCACATCCGCGTGTTCGATATGGACCCTGCCACGCAGACGTGGATGCTCAACGACGTGTGGAAGGCCCACGACTCGCTGGTGGTGCGCCTCTCGTGGGCCCACCCTGAGCTCCCTAGTCTGAAGCTCTTGGCGCTGTGCTCGTACGACCGCACCGTCAAGGTGTGGCAGGAGCAGCCCGACGAACTCCCATGCTCTGGCCGCCGCTGGATCCGCCTCGCCACCCTCGCCGCCGAGCTGTTCGGGCCCGTGTACGACGTTGCGTTTGCGCCGCCGCACTTGGGGCTCAAGCTCGCTTGCGTGGGGCTGGACGGCATTCTCCGCACCTACGATAGCCTCGACCCGGCAGACCTCTCGGCGTGGACCCTCACCGCCGAGCTCCCCATTCTCGGGGCCCAGTTGCCCGCCAAATCGCTCCAGAGCTCCTTCTCCATCGAATGGTGCCCGGCCCGCTTCGCCAGCACGGAGAAGTTTGTTGTGGTGGCCCTCGACCAGGGCTTTGTCTACGGCGCCGCTGCCGCCAAGACGCCAGACTCCCACGGGGACGCGCACTTGGAACTGGACGACGCGCCCGCCACCGATTCTCGCTACAAGAAGATCGGCAGCTTGCCGGAACACAACGGCTTGATTCGCTCGGTGGCCTGGGCGCCGTCTATGGGCCGCGACCACCACGTCATTGCTACTGGATGCAAGGACGGCTACGTGCGAATTTTTGCTGCTCGTGATCTGTCCACCGGTGAGCTCACTTTTGAGACCATCGCCAAGCTCAACGACCACAAGCTGGAAGTGTGGCGCGTGAACTGGAACCTGACGGGATCCATCCTTAGCAGTGCCGGTGATGATGGTAATGTGCGATTGTGGAAGCGCAACTACATTGGCGAGTGGAAATGCATGAGCGTCATAAGCACCAGCAATCGCCTCGACAACACTCCGCCCGCGAGCGACTTCCAGCGTTAACCTACATCTCATCGAATGTCCCGTTTCATTATGCTACTTACTCCGCATTTTTTTGCTCGAGTTCTCACTCACCTCCTCTAAGCGGCCCCACATGTCTTCTTCGTCGTCGTCGCTCTCTTGAGCTGCCACTGGCAACTTGCGTCTGCGCTTCTTCTCGATGACTGGCTCGGCTGTTTCGTCCACCTCGTCTTCGTCATCGACTATCCGGACTGAGCGGGCTTGCACGCCTAAGTACACCTTGGCGACAAGCTCTCTCGTCTCGACATCAAACACTCGCACATACCGATCCAAACTGCCGGTACAAAGCAATCCTTTGTGTACATGAACACCCCGCACAGCACCGGTGTTTCCACCGCTTGAGTACTTGCCTAGAAGCCGGGCAGTGGGCTTGATGACAGTGCCGGCCGTGGCTGAATGAGTCTTGTACCCTTCGTCGTCGATATCGGTCAACGAGTACCTGGCCACCAAGCTGTGTGTGTCTGAGACCACAACTGTGTCCGCTGGGGCCAATTCTAGCGCTATAAATGCCTTTTCGTTGAGCGGAAAGTCTTTCACTGGGCGTCTGCCGTGATTCGAGTCATAGAGCCTCATTTGGCCATACTTGGTGACGCTCACCAACTTGTATCCACTGGTGGAGGGAAGGAAACGGACCTTGGTAATATGAACGGGAACCTTTAAGTTTAAGTGATTAGGTTTGACGTTTTTGGCACTGAAAAGGATGTCTGCTTTCTTCAGGGGCAATGACTTCCACTCGTCTCCCTCGTCCCATGCTCGAACCACGGTGAGGTCATTGTCCTTTCCACCATATGCTAATACACCTTCTTGTTCCGGGTGCATATCTAAGCACTCAATCGGCTTTGTGCTGAGATGCGGAAGCTCAATGGGAGGCTCGTGGCGTCTCTGTTCTCCAACTGGCACGATAAAAGCACGACCAGAAGCAAAAGCAGCGATTACCAGCTCGAGCAGGGACACATTCAAGAGTGCAACCGGAGCATCATTCTGCACGTCTAACTGCACCTGATGTAAAACTCCATACTCTGGTGTGCTGGCACTGTGAATGCGTACGCCACCACTCTCGTTCAAAGTCACTAAAGTGTCCTCGATCAACTCCATCGAGACAATTCGAGTGGTGGAACCTTCCACTGCTGCCACATTAATGACACTCTTGGGCTGCGGAGCATCTTGCTTGGAACTGTCCGTGCCGCGAGAGCATTGTATCTCTTTGACAAGCCCAGTATCGTCACAAGACGCTAGTATCTTCATGGCGATGAGCGGTATCGATATTGAGCTACACTTATTCATCTTGGTGCGGACACGGCGATGAGGTGTGCATACAACTGGGGCAGCTTTCACTGCACCAATAGACAATTAAATATAACATTGAATCTTATCAAGTGAACCTTGGGCCCTAACCAAGTAGCAAATAGTATCCAAGCTCGAATAAACTGTGCTCAATGATCGATCAGTCGGAGAACCAATCCAAAGATTTCCATAACGGACAAACTGTTTGCCCATTATGATGCCTCGTAAATGGTCCCTTGGCCCAGTTGGTTAAGGCGTGGTGCTAATAACGCCAAGATCAGCAGTTCGATCCTGCTAGGGACCATATATTTTTTATTTCCCTGTTTCTCGATCACGTGACTGATCATCTTGTTGCTGCCGGGTAACCTCATCGCCAACTATATAAGGGCATCGATTTCGCAAATTTTTAGTTCTTCACCACCAGGTAATCGTGTGTTTGTAGTCATTCACGCGGCTTTCTGGTGGCCAATTCAGTCATAAGAGCTTGCAACATCCTGCTGTTGGCTTAGTGGCTCATTCATTTAGATGACGAAACTGAGTTTACTTCTTTCCCAGTCTGATTCGACTATGACGACAGGGTGGAAAACCGTTGCTCCAATAGATTCTCTGTTGCAGGAGGTGTTTGGTGTCGACTTATACTTGCCAGTATCTACAATTCTGATTCATGAGTGTTCCGTTAAGCACGCACTAGGGAGTTGCTTTAAGCTTCTTGGCATTTACAGTCATGGTGATGAAAATTCCCATAAACATTCGCAGTTTCCTCGGTAGCATACACAAGAACCCATCTTCGTATGCCAGTGACCGCTTATAGACCTTCCATGGATGTCTGAATGACTGTATGTGCCATTGGCCAGCTCTTTGTCTGCTACGTAGTGAACTCTATTCGTGTTGCTCATATATTGTACAGCTATATCTTGCCCTTGATAGACGGAGTTGTCAAAGGCCACTGGTATGTGCCGTCCATGGAGTACTCGTAACCATGCCTGTTCATGAACGCGCGCAAACTTTTCGGGCCCTTGGAGCCGTATGGGTACACCTCGGGCTTGGGGCCCTCCTTCGACTCGATGTAGTTCAACAACGGTGTGAACAACTTCCACGAAACGTCTAACTCGTCGTCACGCACAAAGTTAGAGTGTATTCCCAAGAAGCAGTCTCTAATGAGTGCCTCGTAAGCCTCAGGAATCCAGAAGTCTTTTGAATATCTCGTTGCGTAGGTCAAGTCCAAGTCACTCAACGAAGTCTCGGTAGATATGCCAGGAATTTTAGAATTGATCTTCATGTAGATGGCTTCATCAGGTTGGATTCTAATAACCAATTCATTGCGCTGAATCTCCTTGAACATTCCACGGGCGACAGGCTTGTACTGAATACGGATCTCGACCTTCGACTCGTCCAAAGCCTTACCAGCTCTCAAAACAAATGGAACACCATCCCATCTCTCATTATGGATTTTCAAACCCATAGCACAATAAGTCACGCACTTGGAGTCACCCTTGACAGTGTCATCATCCAAGTAACCAGGCTTCTTGCCGTCTTCGGATTTACCATATTGGCCAATTAAAATGTCGTCGTGCTCGAACTCGGCGAAAGCCTTCAACACCTTAACCTTCTCATCACGAATGGCCTCTGGATCAAATGAAACGGGCCTCTCCATAGTCAATAGGGTCAAAACCTGTAACAAGTGGTTCTGCATAACGTCTCTGATGATACCGACAGAGTCAAAGTAACCACCTCTACCCTCAGTCCCGAAAGCCTCCTTGAACGAGATCTGGACTGAGGCGACATGAGACTTGTTGAAGGTGCCATTCAAGAATTGGTTTCCGAATCTCAAGACAAGCAAGTTCTTCACCATCTCCTTACCCAAGTAGTGATCAATTCTGTAAATCTCCTCTTCAGTGAACAAGGGGGCCAAGTCCTGCTGCAATTTTCTGGAGGATTCCAAGTCGTGACCAAATGGCTTCTCGACAATAAGTCTAACCTTACCGTCCTCAGGGTACACATTCTTCTTCAATTGCGTGGCAACGTCGGTGAAGGCGGAGGGTGGAAGTGCCAAGTAGAATAATCTTTCCTTCTTGGCCTTACCTTCGTGCTTAGCTTCATATTCCTCGATCTCCTTGTTCAACTCATGGTAGCCTTCGGGCAGATCATACTGACCCGAGATGTAGCTGCATAACTCCAAAAACTCGCCCACCAACAGCTTGTCGGCGTCCTTGAGCTTGAAGTTGGCAGAGATACGCTCCTTGAAGTCCTCCGTCGTCAACTTAGATCTGGCATAGCCAATGATCTTCGTGCTCTTGGGAAGGTGGCCCTCTCTAAAAAGGCCAAAGAGCGCAGGAAATGTCTTCTTCTTGGCCAAATCGCCGGAGGCACCAAACACGACCACTGTAGAATAGTCGCCAAACGTGGAGGTGTTCATTCTCGAATGATAAATGTGTCAGAGGGGAATTGCAAGTCTAATCTCTTGCAAAAAGGTCTTTTTGATTACTGGACTAGCTCAATTGATCTGATTAAATGCTGGGGTTTGCAATTTTTCACCAATTGGTATTATCCGGGGGGCAAAGTGACAGAAAAATGATCGTCAATTGCAAGTAATTGAGGCCCGCTAGAGTATATTCGGATTATACAGCCGATTCAGAACTCGCTCAGGACTCTGGTTCAGGTCAATCTAAAACAGCCTGGAGTGTATGAATTGAAATCGCCGCAAAAACGTCGTCTTTCTCTTATTTCCGCCCAGCGAACAGCAACTCTTATATAATTTGGTCGTGCCGGACCCGTTGCTTCTGCTTAGAAATCGACCCTGCAGGACGCACCGGTCCCAACATCCGGACTACGGGCTGGCTGCGGGCACAGCATCCACTCACATTGTAGAACATCTGGCTAGCGGCAAATGACACTCAGTGAGCGAAAGAGACTAGATCCAGCTCATACATTGCTTCACGCAGTAGGCAGCGAACATGTCCGATTCGGCCATATCGATCCTGTGCGCGCCGAAGACTGCACCTCCACGGTACGTGGCGGTGGGGGGCACGTCACATCCCCCACATCCGTAGTTCTACTCTTGCCACCCGAGATAAGCGGTGAGTGGCCAATTTGAGCCTGTCGCCCGCTGTTTCGGCCGAAGGGGCCCGGGCTGGCGGAACTTAGCCGTGCAAGAATAAGCTTTCGTAGTGTCGGAGAAGCCCTCGCGGGGACTAGTCCAAGGTACTATTGTCCTCGGTCAACCGTTGGGCCCTCTGGCGCGCGGTGCGTGCCCGTCCGAAGCAGGTGCGATGTGACCCAAATTACCTGGGCATGCGTCGGCACGTGACTTTCACCAATCTACCATCCAAGAGTTGGGCTACCTGTTGTTCGAACGTATAATTTTACACTGGCAGCTGCTAGGCATTGGCCGGTTTGGAGTCTTCCAGAGATTCGCCGCCATCATTTTTGTCCTTTTTGTGGTCCCGCTTCGGCTCAGTAGCCGGTTCGTCGTGGTCGCCGCCAATGGAAAACATTTCGTCCTCGTAGTCTGGAAGAGTTTCCGCATTGAACTCTTCAAACAACCTTTCACGGTCCTCACTCTCGCGGTGCTCTTCGGCGCGGAAGTTCTGTCTTCTTTCGCGGCCCAAGTCAAAGGAGTCGGTTTCCTCGTCTGAGTCGCTATAGTCTTCGCCCGGAATGATGTCAAACTCGTATTCATCTCTTCTCCGTCTCCTTCTCAGAGACCCTGGTGTCTTGTGGAACTTCATGATTAAGATGATGATGATGAAACCAACAACTGCTAAACCCATGAAGTACTGACCAGTGTGGTCGCTGGTATAATGTTTCTTCTTCCCCTCCTCAGGCTCGTCCGATTCCACTGGCTTATCCGACTCTTCGGGCTTGTTGTGATCAATCTTGGTAGGACGCGGAGGATGAGACTCATGGTGCTTGGTGCCATGCGTGATCAGCGTTGTTTTCTCTTTGTCCGCTGTGTTAATCGTCGTCTTTGTGGTCTTCGGTTTCTCGGTAGTAGCAGGATCTGCTTCCTGGTTGGTTGTGGGCTTTGCCTCCTTAGTGGTTGTCGGCTCGGGGGCTTGCTCTTCTAACTTTTGTCTCCTCGCCGCAGCATAGTCCTTTGAGATGTCGTACTTTTCCGCCTTGTTCGCGTCCACCGACTCGCCGAACAACTTCAACTGCCAGTCCTTGAACTCGATTTTATTCGCAGCACGTGGGTCACTCAAGACTTCAAGAGTCCACCGCCCAAGGGGCAACTCACCCCAGTGCGCCACGGACATAAATGTCCAGTTGTGAAATCCGGTGCCACTAGCATCATGGGAACGATAAGATGCAAGCTCACTCACAACTCCGGCAGGAGAGGTAAGCCTCGCGCCAACCCGACCACGGAAGCTCGCTGCAATATTAACAGTGACAGTGACGTGTTCTACTCTCTGGAAGTTTGTGACCTCAATGTCGCCCACGGTAACAACTACCTGAGATTTGATTAGAGGGTGGTCGTCCCTTCTCAAGTTTGGAGAGCCGTCGACGTGATTGGGGTCCTCAACCTCGAGCACCTGATTGACTGTAATCAAGTCGGAGTAATACCATGTTTGGGGCTTCACGTTCTTCCACGTTTTCGCGAAAGTTGCCACAGCATAAGCATCTAGTTTACCGAAGCCATACTTGTGACTATATTTCCTCCCCAAGCCAGTGACCTGGTAATCCCCATCCTCCTCATCAATAGGAACAGAAGTCAAGGCGGTGATGTACTGGACGTCTCTCCAAGTCAAGTTAGGGTTTGCCTCCAATACCAAGGCATAGATGCCGGCGGCAAGTGGGGCTGCTGCCGAAGTTCCGCCATGCTTATCGGTACATCCGTGGTTGATATCGGTGGTATGAATTCTCTCACCGGAGCCAGAAGAATATGTTACCACCATGACAGCAGAGCATGCCTCAGCATAAGTGGGATGGAGGCCCTTGTAGTCGATGGCACCAACGGTAATGGAATAGATTGAGTTGGTGTATCCGTCAAAATTGCAAGAGTCCTCGTAGACTCCACCATTGCCGGAAGCAAACACGTAAATAGAGCCCTTCTCTTTCCTTCCCTCCTGAATGCCTTTCAACATGGCTTTTTTGACGAGGAGCTCAGGGGCCTGCATTGTTCGGCCGTCATCAGTCGGACCCCACGAGCAGGAGTAAATGTCGTTGATGTCTAGGCCGTACATCATGGCAGCAGCCTCATCCTCAGCTGTAACAGGGCCCGACAAAATTCTAATGCCGGCTATCTGAGCACCGTAAGCGACACCAACGCCGCACACATCATTCTTGACGGCACCGATCTCGCCCGCGCAACGTGTGCCATGATGATCGTCAAACAAGGTGGGCTTGGGCAAGTTTTGGTTGGCGTTATAATCCCACGAGCCGAGAGAGTTGAAGTTCGCGGCCAAGTCCTCGCTCTCATAGTCGAGGCCATCGTCGACCACAGCAGCCACGACACCCTTACCGGTGATGCCTTCGTACCACAAGCCGGTAACATTGACGTCGTTTCCAGGGCTGAGAGTATTGAAGAGATGCCACTGCTTAGGGAATTCTGGGTCGGTGAGGTTGAGGCGCTGGCTAACTTCGAGCAACGCTTCCTGGCTGGAATCCGCAATGTCGAAGCGCTTGTTCGCAAGCTGCTGCTGCTGCTCATGGGCGCGCTCGTCCTCGGTGAGATACACCGGCATGCGCTTTTGAAGCTTCTTGGGCGGCAACATGTGCACGGAGCGGAGATTCACATTACTCACGAGGGCATCGTGGGCAGCCTCGAGCCCCGGCGCGCGGCGCATGTGGGAGTGGTCGTTGGAGTTGTGGTTCCCCAAGATGCGGTTGTGCGGGTGGGTCTTGTCGATGCTGAAAACGTAGTGGTCGTCGAAACCACGAGCCTGGTGTTCGAACCGGTACTCGGGATGGTGCTGGATGAACAGGTGGAGGGGCTCCGTCAGCAGCTCTGTCGCAAGCTCGACGACGAAGTAATTGCGGCCCTCGTAGTCCCGTGGCGGCACCCGCTGGCCCAACGCGAGGGCAACGCAAAGAAGCCACGTAAACCTCATAGCGATATGCTGAAATATGCGAATGGCAGCGCGTCAACGATGTCTCGGCGGAGGTTTGATCCGGAGGGGTGGTAAAACGCGCCAGAAAGCTGCTGCTGGCTGTGTTTCCACGCTAAGTTGCTTCAGCGGCAAATGGAAAGCGCGCTCGAAGTCGTCGCGGAGCGCAGGCGCAGAATAGAGATCGGCAGCGCTGGATGGGTGGAGAAGAAGGCACGACCGCTCACTATTTTTGACAGCCGATAACGGGGTGGCGCACGACCGGCCCTGCGCCGCGCATCTTGGCTGCACTATCACAAGCAGCTAATCTTGGAGCTTAAAGGCGTGCAGGCTTGGTAGTTAAACTCGAGTGTTGGTGCCAAAGCATGGCTTGGAGGTCAGAAATGTAGATACTGCGATAGTTGTAGGATCACCAGGGCCGCACAAGTGTTAACTTTGAGCTGCTGCGCCCAGCCGTGCCGTCGCCGCCGCGGAGATAGACTATGGCTACGGAGCGCGTTCGAGGAACACAACTTTGTTCCATTGACTCCTCGTTTCGGGCATGGCGACGCGCGGGGCCGCCTTTCGTGTACCGTTCCGGGGTATTAGGTGCCCCTTGCATATGTGCAACGCCTACATGTGGGGAACGCAGCTTGGGCGCTCACACTGCCGACGCCAGTAATGGACGGCAGCAGGATTGTCTTTCGAGATTTATAGTTGGTGCCCGATCTGCTGCTGGAGTAGAATATTTTGCTACACTGGTGATTGTTAGTGGGTCGCTAACTTCGCATCCGAAAAGAAGCTAGACTGGTGCATTGCAGACATTTGATTCGATCTATCTGGCAATTGACGTTTCTTTTATGTCTAGAGGCTTTGTTCAAGTGGAAGTTGTCAGTCCCAGATTTCGGGCACCAACACGCCCCGAAGGGAGCTCCTAATACTGTGTCCCTAAGTTAGCTGTCTTGGCAGGACTCGAGAGCGTTACTTCCAGCTCATTATATGAAAAGAGATACAGCAATAGCCGACTTCAGAGGCGCACTCTAAGTGATCATGTTGGAATGCCTCCTTCGCATGCTTTGCAGAACCTGAGACCTCACTGAAATAAACTAGAAAAGTGAAAAAGCAAGTCGGAGCCAGGCAAAGCTAATTCTGGTCGAGACCTGGGCGGCCCCACCACTAGGTCGTTCTTATATGCTAAAATCGTGCGAGATGGAGATGGACTCATGTTGCTTCTACGATTGTACAGACGTCAATGGCGTCCTCAAAAACAAATGCCATTTCCTTTACTCTTTCTACCAGCAATACGACACCGGTGGTGATATTTGAAGGGTCCCTCGGTATTCGCAGCCGGAGTCTACCATAGAAATGACTGCATATAACTAATTTTTGACAGTTCGAGGTTTCCAGCTCCACCAAACTTCTTGACCAAGATCAGTTGCTTCGACACTTTCACATCACACAAAGTGTGTTTCCATTCAGTCGCATTGTGAGTGGCGTGTTCTCGCTCGTTATTCAATAGCTGCTTGGAATCCTACCATACTTGCATCGTTCAGTATGAAGGGCCTCATTATAGCGCTCCTCATTCGCGCCGCTGCCGCCGACATGGACATGGATATGGATGGTGATCGCGTGGAGTTCCACCCCATAAACGCAGCGTCAAAGTCGTTGCACTGGGTTTTGTCAGTGGCAGTCTTGCTCTTGCTTCCATCGGTGGCCTCGGCGTTGGCCTACGCCAATAGATTGCACTGGCTGTTGGTGCTCCAGTATGTGCTGACGGCGTACAGCGTGCTCGAGAGCTTGTTCTTGGACTTCCCCGATAATGTGGATAACCACGAGAACCGCACACTGAAGGGTACATCGTGGTTCTTGAGCATACTTCTCGGTACCACGATCTTTGTTGGCACATTTATCAACGGATCAAACCTCGTCATCAACAAGTTCTATCCCCATTTGGCTGCCCGCGGCGGTCAGGAGTACGGCTGGGGACCGCGGGTGTACAAAACGTTATCGTTTGTGGCGGTGCTCACAGGCTGGGTGCGCGTGAGCATGGCGCCGGTGGCGCTTTTTGGCTTCTGCTATGGCGTCCACACCGGGCAGTGCATTGCACATGGCATAATGGGCTCGTCGTTTATCGCCTACGGATTTTTCTTGGTCTTCCTCTTGGTGGTGCCGTGGATCCGCAACCACCACCTCCATGGCGAGGTTCGGCACTCGCAGGAGTTCTGGGACTCCCTCGTAATGTGCGTGTGGGGCATAGTCAACACCTTCACCGAGCACCGCTGGGGAAAGGAAGACTGGAACATGGGGGACTACGATCACACTCTGATGGGATTGGTGTGGGCGTGCGGGGGATTCCTCGGGATGTGGTTGTCCCGCCATGGGAACCGGTCGTTTCTTCCGGCGTTGCTCTTGATCTTCACCGGCTATGCTATGCTGCAGCACGCACAGCATCTTGAGATTTCCACGAAGGTACACGCCATGTTCGGCAACACCTTGATGAGCGCAGGTGCCGCCCGCATCATCGAGATCGTCTTCGTGCTCCACGACAAGCCCGGTCCTGAAGATGGGCGCATCCGCACGTTCCAGCACTTGCCGCCATTACTTCTTGTGCTCTCAGGCTTGCTTTTTATGAGCGCAAACGAAGAGCAGCTCATTTTGGTGAAAGACCTTGGTGCCACGCACTCGGCTTACATCTTGACGGTATTGGCGGCGGGCTGCACCATCTACCTTTGGATGAACATGGTGTTGGCGCTTTACTTGCGTCTTGTGGGCTACAACGAGAACGGCGAGCTCAGTGTTCGCGACCAGGAGTATCACAGCGTGGTACGCGATGCGGAGGAGTTTGAGTTGGGCGACTTGACGGACGACGAACGCCCCACGAGCGAAGAATAGACCCTCTGCAACCAATGTAGCTTATCTTATCGCCGCAACCGGCCCGGTGTGTCACGTGACTGATCGCGATGAGCATTAGTCAGGCTGCGTGCTTCTTGCCCACCATGAGCGCCATTCTTTCTGCGGATGACTTGAACGACTTCATCACGCCTGGTGTGGCCTGCATCAAGCCCTCTGTGACGGCGACAGCGCTGCTGGGGGGTGTGGAGATCCACGATCGCAACGGCACGCCGGTGGAGATCAACCGCAGCGATGGCTCGCAAAGGACGCTCTCGGCCGCCCAAATTCTGCTTCAGGACTGCCTCGCGTGCTCAGGATGCATCACGTCGGCAGAAGAAGTCTTGGTGGCCCAGCACTCTCACGAGGAGCTTCTCCGCGCGCTCGCAGAGCGCACACCGACCCAGCGCTTTGTCGCCTCCATCTCGCACCAGTCGCGCGCGTCGCTCGCCAACGCTTACCTGACCAGCATCGAGAACATCGACAGGCTGCTAGTGGACTTGTTCGTGAGACAGATGGGCTTCGACTATGTTGTGGGAACGGCGTACGGACGCAAGCTCTCGCTTTTGGAAGAAGCGCGCGCCATGCAAGCCCGAAAGACCACTGGCTCCCAGGATGGTCCTGTATTATCGTCCGTGTGCCCAGGATGGGTGCTTTACGCAGAGAAGACCCACCCGCATGTGCTTCTGCGACTTTCATCGACCAAGTCAGCCCAACAGATCACCGGTTGCCTCTTGAAGACGGTGGCCGCAGCCGCCGCCGGGGTTCCTCGCGAGTCGGTATTCCACGTTTCCATAATGCCGTGTTTCGATAAGAAGCTTGAGAGTGCGCGGCCAGAACAGGACGCCAGTGTCCCTTCGTCCGACGTGGACTGCGTGCTTACTGCCAAGGAACTTGTCACCTTGGTGGAACAGAACGATGCATACTCGTTAGCGTCGCCCTCTGGCAGCGACGCCAACCTTCTGTTGGAGCAGCTTTACACCAAGTACGCGCCGCTGGGCTGGCCCTCGGCGGCGGCGGCGTGGGCCAACGACAGTGGTCTGGCCTCAGGTGGATACGCATACAACTACCTCATGGCCACCCGCAATCATTTAGCACTCCAAGGCACCTACCACCTCGACAAATTTGCCCTCCTCACTGTGCCAGGCAAAAATGCTGATATCTACGAGTTACGACTCTTGTACGAAGGCAACAAGGTGGCTAGCGCGGCTATTGTGAACGGCTTCCGCAACATCCAGAACTTGGTGCGCCGGCTCAAACCCACTGCTGGCCGCCGCACCACCAAAACAAACCCGCTCGCAGCCCGGAGGCGGGCCCGCGTGGGCGACAAAAGCGACAACACCGGCGACAAACCGTCGGATGTGGCAGACGCTCTGCAGTGCGACTACGTGGAGATCATGGCCTGTCCCCATGGCTGCATAAATGGCGGGGGCCAGATCAGCCACCCTGCGGACGTGTCCGATCGTGACTGGCTTCAGCACGCCATTGGCAAGTACAACGAAATCGGTACTGCCCTCGACCTCACCGACGCCGTGCTGCTGGCGCTGGTCACTGGCGGGCTCTTGGCGTGGCTCCAGGAATTCTGTACAAAGTACAATGTTCCAGAGGCCCGCGTTACGCAGGCCTGGTTCCATGAGGTGGAGAAGCCCACCGACCCCAATACGGTGTTGCTCACAGCTCGGTGGTGATTGCACGAATGGGTCCCCGAAAAAAGCTAGTTATTGCATGTACTACGTAATGAATTTTACTTGGTGCCATTCGTATCTCGAGAACCAGATTCTTCCTGTCCTGAGACGCATCTCCAGCCCACAGAAACAGCGGCGGCTGACAGGCTTGATAACGGTAGACGGTCCGTATGCACACCCCACGGGCATCAGGCGGTCGTGTCCCCACCGTGAAAAATACCTGGCTTCTGGTTGAGCCGTTTTGTTCCGCAGCCGTGCAACCAGTTCTCGTCAATGCTTCGTATTGCTGCCTCTGTCGAGATGCGCGCCGCAAGGCTGTTGTGGGCATGCTCGCGCACCTGCAAGCCGCTTGATTTTGGCGCTGGTCCGCAAAACAGGGCTCTGCCGGTCGACCTCGCTCTGCTTCTTGGATCCCCGGCCAAGGGCCAGCGCGGTGCGGAGCCGGTACTGCCGCTGTCGAAGCAGTACGCCAGCAGTGGCGGTCCCCGGAACCGGTTTTCGGACCGCTACAAGCGCAAGCCCGAACACAAGGGCCGCAAACACATCCGCTTCGTGGTGGAAACAGGGTCTGAGCAGGCCAAAAACGCCGTCAAGGCGCTCATCAACAAGGTGCACCGCTACAGCCCGCAGTATAAGGTCAAGTATGTCAGTCCCGAGACGGGAAAGTTGCAGCAGGCCCACCTTGTGGAGATAGTCAATGCCCTCGACCTCAACACGACGGGGCTCTACGTGGTGCCGCCCGCCAGCGACAAGGACGTGGCCCTCGTCAAGCACAATAAGGTGCACGAGATGATCAAGACGTACACTGATGAACTTGCTGCCGAGAAGGAGCAGCAATTGCTCCAGATGGGCAGCGTGGCCGCGCTCAAGGCCGTTCGTCTGCGCGCCAAGGCCGAGAAAAAGGGCTCCGCTATCCGGACCATCACATTGGCGTGGAACATCAGTCTCAGCGACTTGCGCAACCAGAAACGGCTGGAGATCCAGCGTCGGGTGGAGAGGGGCGAGCGCTTTGTACTCTACGTCGGCGATAAGGCACCTTCCGAGGCAGCAAGCGAGACTTCAGGCAAGACCGCTCTGGACGAGTCGGACTTCGAGACCAAGCGCCGCCAGCTCGTGCTCAACGAAGTGACAGCAATCCTTGAGGAACTCAAGTGCACTACCGAGGTCACCGGCGGCCTCAAGTTCCGTATGCAAATAGCGTGTACGCCCACACTGGGACCAGCCAAGCCCGTGGAGACACAAGAGCCCAAGAAGAAGAAAGCAGCCAAGCAGCCTAAAGCACCAAAGCAGAAGCTTGAGGAAACAGACTTGGACAGCTTGTATCTGTTCAAGATTGAGGATTAACGATAATGTACATAGGTATGGGTGAAGGACATATATACGGAGCAGACGTAGCTAAAGTCGGTGCGGCTTATGCAGACTCAGCCATGCTGCCATACAGCTCGTTGGCGGTGTTGCGGAGCGCGCGCTCGCGAAGTTTTCGCACTTTGTAACCATATGCGTGTCCAAGTATCATTTCGTCCACCGTGGGGTAGTTGATGAGCTTTTTCACCTCCTTTTGGTCGAGGTTGTAGTTGTTCACCACCGAGGAAGCCTTGTGGTATAGGCTTTCGTCCTGGTCGAGAAGCTCTTTGTCATAGTTGTAGGTAGCCGAGTTGAGGGCTTCGGTGATGCTTAGCTCGGGATCCAGGGTGTCGACCGGCGACAGGACCGGGGAGGAGGCCGGTGAGGCGAGATTCTTTGGCGATAACGAATACAATGGCTTGGTAGAAGTAGCCATCAGCTTGGTCAGCGGAGCGTATCCCGCGGTGGAACCCAAGAGCGCTGACAGACTATCGATGCTGGCGCGGGAGTTGACCGGGAGCCAGTGCTTCTGGGTGCCATTTGAGTGATACCGAAGACCCTGGTTGATGCGGGACATGCGGCTGTTGGAGTCTGGGTGGGCGATGAGAGCCTCCACTGAGTCGAATTGGCGGTAGTCCTTGTAGTAGTCCCCGGCAAACGTGAGACGGAAGTCGTGGACGAGATCCCGGGCCCCAAAGGCGTCTTTTACGGCGTACCAGAAACGCAAGCGGCCGTTGGGGTTGTTGCTGATTGTGAAGGGTTTGTAGGAGAAGGCGAACCAATGGCCCCAGGCGAAGGCGACAAGCTCGACACATAGAAGGGCATTTTGGATGGCGACACCCGGGTTAGCGCCGCCACGCAGGGGCTTGGGGAGCACGCCCACAGCGGAGAGAACAGCAAGCACAACCCCCTGCCAGTAGGAGGCAAAGATGATGAGCTTGACGCAGAGGAACTTGCCCACGGGGTTGAAGGGACGGAGGTCGGACCAGAGCACCTTCCAGAATACCGCGAGGCAGTAGAGCGAGAGCGTCACGCTGGCGTTGTACACCACGGTGAACCAGAGGTAAAGCGAGCCTGGTCCCACCTTGGCGACGTCGTACCACCCAATTGCCTGCGCCGCGAGGGCGCCAAAGCAGAGCGCCGGCTTGAGCCACACGTACTGGAGTACGCCGCGTTTGATGCCGAGGAAGGTATACGGGTCCAGGATGTCGAGCGGTGGAAGCACGAACCGGAGTGGCCCTGGGTGCGGTACCGGTGGGCGGCCCAGCGCGGTGATGATAATGTTGCGCTCGCCGCCAAGCATGGTGGTGAGGAGCAGGAAGAAGGTGTAGATGACGAACGCCTCGTACACCTCGCGCACCGGCTCAAGCACGTAGCGCACAGGCCAGGCGCTGCCGAAGTGGAGCACGCCGAAGCACAGCACAGCAAAGAGGGGCACGATGAGCTGGATGCGCACAGTGAGCCGCTGCTGGAACGGCTTGCGGTAGTTTCGGAGGTGGAGCACCATCAGCGTCGCGATGACCACTACGGCCGCCGCCGCGGACCAGCCAGCAGCGTGCTCGACCCACGCGGGCAACACTCGTGCAGACATGATGCTGGTGTTGTTGCGGCTCGCACCAAGAGGATCTGGTCGCGTGATTATTATCACGTGCTTGGTTGGGGTGACGTCCACCGCCGTGTCCAGGAGCTGGGAGTGTCAGCTTCAAGAAGGTGAAGCGTAGGCTCTCAACGTATGAAACGTGTAAGGAAGTCATGGCTGGGGTGTCTAGACGTGGCGGACGCGAGGGAGACGGAGCGACAGGCGAATTAAGTGGTGAAATGCATTTGCACTGTACTGTTGGTGGCCCGAGACGGGGGGGTCTTTAAAATCAACAGGCCTACCATCCAAAAGCCAGAGGGTTTCATAACCTCGCTGAGTCTTGGAAAAAGTGTGCGGCTAATTTGTAGTGTTTACTTGATTATTTATATATTTTTCGCAGCCCTCTCAAATTGCTGCAATATCTCTTCAGCACCTCTTTTTGCAAACATTTGGCCCACAGCTAAATGGCACTAAGCACAAAGCGGTCCATAAATATCGAGTAAGAGCTACATTGCTCCTAGATGAACCACCCACTATGCTCTGTGTGTTTCAACCAGTGCTGCACTGTAGCTTTAGTTGGTGATCAGGCATTAGTTAATTCCGGCCTCACGATCGCATATCTTCCTTCTGCATCAGCCTTTTGCTCGTCTCGACAACGTCACATGTCTCAAAAACACTTACAACATGAAATCGCTCTCTTCACCTCCCGGTTCGGTGCTACTCCGCTGCTGCCTCTCTGACACAAGTATCCTGCATAAACCCACTCCAAAATGGAAATGTGATTACTTGCTTACACCTGCATTTTCATCAGCTGCAACCAAACGGCTTCCTAAACTCTGCATGCCGTGCATTGTCCACAGCCATAAGCGAGAGGCCTTCGATGCAGTGCGACTTCGCAGCTTGCTTGACCGGCTCGCGGACCCTCTCGACGTGCCACGCTTGCAGCTCGACAACGTTGTTGCCGCCATCGAAGATGCGCTTCCGGACGAAACTGAGGTCGATGCGCTTCTTGCGCTCGTGGCCGAGTCGCTTGCTGCTCGCGTTACGCTCCATCCTGACTACGGCGCGCTAGCAGGCCGCATCGAAGCGGTGCGTCTCCAACGAGGGCTTCCCGCCTCGTTCTCCGCTGCCGTCTCCAGGCTTCACACTGCGGGCCAAAATGCCGCTGGAGGATCGAACGCCTTGCTAGCGGACAACTTGTGCGAGGTAGTACGGGACAATGCCCAGCAGCTCGACGACGCGGTGGTGCTGGAGCGTGACTTACAGTTGCTGTACTTTGCGCATCGCACGTTGCGCAAATCGTACCTTTTGCGGGCGGGAAATAAAGTGGCCGAGACGCCTCAGTACCTCTTTATGCGCGTTGCCCTCGGAATCCATGGCAAGGACATCGCTTCAGCGATCCAGACGTACGAGCTCATGCTGACGGGCCACTTTGTGCACGCGTCACCGACGTTGTTTAACGGCGGCACCCGCTACAACCATCTCTCGCTGTGCTTCTTGCTCGCCACCGAAGACGACTCCATCGACGGCATTTACTCCACCTTGCACCACACCGCCTTGGTTTCCAAGGCCCTGGGTGGGATTGGAATCCACATCCACAACGTGCGCGCAGCCGGTGCCCGCATCAAATCTTCCAATGGAACCGCTTCGGGCATCCTCCCAATGTTGCGCGTGTTCAACAACACTGCTCGCTATGTTGACCAGGGTGGCAATAAACGGCCTGGCGCGTTTGCCGTCTATCTCGAGCCGTGGCACGCAGATGTACTCGACTTTCTCAACCTTAAAAAGAACACCGGAAAGGAAGAGCTCCGCGCCCGCGACCTCTTCTACGCCCTCTGGATCCCCGATCTTTTCATGCGCAAAGTCAAAAGTAATGAGGCGTGGCATTTGTTTTCTCCTGATACTGCCCCGGGCCTTGCAGACTGCTACGGCGAGGATTTTGACAAGTTATACTCCAAATATGCTCGTGAGGGGCGAGCATTAAGGACGATACCAGCACAGAAACTTTGGAATGCGATATTAGAGAGCCAAACAGAAACGGGGGGCCCGTATATGCTCTTCAAAGATGCCTGCAACCGCAAGTCTAACCAAAGGAACCTTGGAGTTATCAAGTCATCCAACTTGTGCTGCGAGATTGTGCAGTACTCTTCACCAGACGAAACTGCAGTGTGCAACTTGGGATCACTTGCGCTTCCAAAATACCTCAAGACTGTTGATGATGTTGTCGAATTCGACTTTGAAAAACTTCATTATGTCGCAGAGGTGCTCACAAACAACTTGAACAAGATAATCGATGTTACAAACTACCCAATTGAAAGCGCTAGGAAGTCCAATTTGAGGCACCGCCCCATTGCTGTCGGTGTACTGGGCTTGGCAGATTTATTCTTGGAGTTGGGGTTGCCCTTTGATTCGCCCGCAGCAAGGCGTTTGAATATCCAGATTTTTGAAACCATATACCATGCTGGAATCTCCAAGTCTCTTCAGCTTGCTCAAGAACAGGGACCCTACCTGACGTTCAAGGGGTCTCCTGCCTCCGAAGGGATACTCCAATTTGACATGTGGGATCATAAGCCATCGTCATTATACGACGACTGGGATGAACTCAAGGAAAAAATAAAAGCTCACGGGATCCGCAACTCTCTACTTGTTGGGCCCATGCCCACGGCATCAACCTCACAAATCCTCGGTTTGAATGAGTGCTTCGAGCCGTACACAGCCAACATATATACTCGGAGGACCTTGTCGGGCGAGTTCCAGGTGGTGAATAAGTATCTCGTTCGTGACTTGATTGAATTGGGCTTATGGAGTACCAAGATGAAGGATCGAATTTTGACGGCAGGCGGTTCGATTCAAGGAATAAATGAGATACCAGCAGATCTCAAGGTACTTTACAGAACGGTATGGGAAATTCCCCAGAGGTCAATTATTGATATGGCGAGCGATAGAGCAAAATTTATCGACCAGCTGCAGAGCATGAATATTCATATGATTAACCCTACGTTTGGAAAACTTACCAGTTGCCATTTCCATGCATGGGAAAAAGGCTTGAAAACGGGAATGTACTACCTCCGAACTCAAGCGGCAGCCAGAGCCATTCAGTTCACCGTTGACACTTCTCAAGAAGAAGGCAAGCTAGAAAATGGCAATGGGAGGGGCCTAAAGAGAAAGAAGTACCAAGAGGTTGATGAAATACGTGCAAGGACAAACAAGAGACTCCACGGTATGGTAACACCAGAAACCAGTGCAGCGACGCCGCTGGACGAACTGTATGACATTTATGACAGCCGGGTCCGGGCATGTGCCATTGGTGACGTTGAGGACTGCGAGTCCTGTGGAGCGTGATGTATATATTGTACAATATGTAAATAGAGTCAGATACCATTGTGTCTATGAGGTTAATGCAATCAAGTTCACTTTCTGAGCTTGCGGTTGGCCAAGTCAGCCACTTGGGCCATGCCTTCGTTGGTAACGAAGAAGCGACGCTTGGCATGGTCGGACCAGAGAAGGACGCCGATCTCCCCAGCGTAGTTGTGTAAGACATCGAACTCGCGCTGGTTGGCAAAGTCCTTGAAGAGATAGCCGTCAAAGGTTTGGATGCGGTCAAGCTCCAACTGCCACAAACGGATCTGGTCCACCACGGTGGGCGGGAGAATCTCCAACCGGTGCTCGACGGTGCTGAGGTTGTTGTTCGTCTCGTACTCGATTTTTTTGTCGAGTTTCTCCTTGGCCAAAGCGCGCATCTGCGGGTGAGCGTGGGTCTCGAGGAAGCGGATGATTTGGTCGGCGGTGATACCGTTGTATAAGGCACGGCGGATAGACTCGCGGGTGATCTGGCCCGTGACCATGTTGGCGAAGCGGGTGCGGAGGTGCACGAACAAGTTGAGGATAGCGATCTCCAAGGGCGAGTTGGTGTAGGCGTAGAGGCGGAAGTTTGTCTCTATGATGATGGTGCCGTGGCCCGGGGCCAGCGGGGACAGGTCTGCTGAGGCCTCAGCCAGGGCCGTGGCCGACTCGACGGCGACGGCCGGCGTTCTGAGGGCGGTGGAGTCGGAGGTGAGGGTGGTAGCGAGGCGGGTGGGGTAGAAGCGGTCCGGGGTGTCTGCGCGGTGGTACACGAGGCCGTAGTCCTTGAGGTCGGCGAGCATGGAGAACTGGGTGGCCAGAAGAGCGTCGACAGCGTAGGAGCGACCGAGCTCGAGGGAGCCGAGCACAAAGAGAAAGTTGAGCACGTCGACGGGGTCCATGCGGAGGTCCTGGGCGAGAGTGAGGTACTGGAGCAAGAGGGTCCAGATCTGGGCATTGACATCCTGGAGCAAGAACTGAAACCCCGCGTTGGTGATGCGGGTGCCGTCCATGAGCCCGCCGGCGCGGAGCAACGAGAGCACCAGCAGCGGCGGCGTGGCGGTGGACTCGGTGCCCACCATGTAGTGGAGAATGGTCTCCCACTTTTGCGCGGCGAAGGCGTCGAGAAACACTGCGTCTACCGGCCGGTCGGGGCCCGGCTTGGTGCAGAGAATGCCGAATGCGGTGGCGGGCTGGGCGCCGGAGAGGCAGGCCCGAAAGTGGGTGCGGAAGGTGCCGTGGAGACGGATGTGCGTGCCCAGCACGTCCTCCTCGATGAGGTGCAACGCCCGGAGCCGCTGGAACGCCTCGAGCTGGACTTTACGGGCCGCAGGCTTGACCCACTTGTCGGCGTCACGGAGAGCCACTGGCCGCTCGCTAAACACCATCAGCATGAGGAAAAACTTGGCGAGGGGCGGGAGGAGCCGAAACACGGCGAGGCACGTCGCGGGCGCCTCGTAGAGCCGGCTCTGCACCGCGGGCGGGAGCCCCTCGAGGTGCTCGATGACGGTGGTCTTGAACGTCATGGCGGCCGGGGGCTGCTGCGCAGCCGCACATAGTTCGCGCGTCACGTGAAATTTCAGTCACGTGAGCTCATCGCTTACACACGCTCCCATCGCGGCCGCCGCTCCCCACCGCCGCCATGGACGACGCCTTTGCCCCCCTCTTGCGCGAGGAGTACCGCGGCAAGCGGCTCGCAGACGCGGTGCCCACTGCCGCCGACAAGTGGCACCTTGTGCCGGCGTTCCTCAAGGTCAAGGGCCTTGTCAAACAGCACCTTGATCTGTTCAACTACTTTGTCGACACCGACCTCCGCAAAATCATCCGCGCCAACGAGCTTGTGCTTCTGGAGGTCGACCCGGACTTCTATCTCAAGTACCTCGACATCCGTGTCGGCCACAAGCTGCTGCTGCCGCCGGGCACCCGCGAGGTGGTGCTCCCGCCGCACGAGTGCCGCCTCCGCGATCTCACCTACTCGGCGCCCATCTACGTCGACGTTGAGTACACACGCGGCCGCAAGATCATCATGCACAAGGACCTCGAGATTGGCCGCATGCCGGTGATGTTGCGCCTGAACAAGTGCGTGCTCGACGGGCTCAGCGAGACCGAGATGGCGCGCTACGACGAGTGCCCGCTCGACCCCGGCGGATACTTCATCGTCAACGGTACCGAGAAGGTCATTTTGATCCAGGAGCAGTTGAGCAAGAACCGTATCATTGTCGAGGCCGACGACAAAAAGGGCATCGTGCAGGCATCCGTCACCTCCTCCACCCACGAGCGCAAGTCTAAGACCTACGTCGTCACCAAGAACGGCCGCCTCTACCTCAAGCACAATTCCATCTCCGAGGACGTGCCCATTGTCATCGTGCTCAAGGCTGCCGGCATCACCTCCGACCTCGAGATCCTCCAGCTCGTGTGCGGACCCAACTCCGCCTACCAGGACTCCTTCGTCGTCAACTTCGAGGAGGCCGCCCGCCTCGACGTGTTCACCCAGCAACAGGCCTTGCTCTACATCGGCAAGCGCGTCAAGACCGTGCGCCGTGCCGGCGCCCCCAAGCTCTCCCAGTTGCAGGAGGGTATCGAGGCCGTCGCCACCACCATCATCGCCCACATCTCCGTCTCCGACTTGCAGTTCCGTGAAAAGGCTTTGTACGTCGCCAACATGGCCCGCAGGGTCATTATGGCCATGCACAACCCCGCCATGGTCGACGACCGCGACTACGTCGGCAACAAGCGCCTCGAGTTGGCTGGCCAGTTGATGGCCTTGTTGTTCGAGGATCTCTTCAAGAAGTTCAACTCGGACTTTAAGGCCAACATCGACAAGATTCTCCGCAAGCCTTCGCGCGCCATGGAGTTCGACGCCCTTCTCTCCATTAACATCCACTCCAACAACATTACCACTGGCATGAACCGTGCTATTTCCACCGGCAACTGGCTGCTTAAGCGGTTTAAAATGGAGCGCGCGGGTGTCACCCATGTTCTCTCGCGCTTGTCATACATTTCTGCATTGGGCATGATGACGAGAATCTCCTCCCAGTTTGAAAAGTCTCGCAAGGTGTCTGGTCCGCGTGCCTTGCAGCCGTCCCAATTTGGTATGTTGTGCACCTCCGATACCCCTGAAGGTGAGGCGTGTGGTTTGGTCAAGAACTTGGCCTTGATGACCCATATCACCACTGACGATGAAGAGGGCCCAATCAAAAAGCTCTGCTTTGTGTTGGGCTGCGAGAATGTCCTCCAGACTGACTCTGCCACTCTTTACCTGGACGGTAACTTTGGTGTGTACCTCAACGGTACCTTGATCGGAACCACAAGGTTTGCCGCAAAGTTTGTGTCTAACTTCCGCAAACTTAGAAGAACCGGCAAGGTTTCTGCCTTTGTATCTATCTACACAAACACCCACCAATCGGCAGTGCATATTGCTACTGATGGGGGCAGAGTGTGCCGTCCATTGATCATCGTGAAAAACAATCAGTCAAAGGTTAAGTCGAAGCACCTCGCCAAATTGTCTTCTGGTGAGTGGGTCTTTGACGACTTCCTTCGCCACGGATTGGTGGAGTACCTTGACGTCAACGAGGAAAATGATTCCTTGATTGCATTGTACGAGAGCGACTTGCGTGCTAATTCGGAGCAGAAGATTACCCACCTCGAAATCGAGCCCTTCACTGTGTTGGGAGCCGTTGCTGGCTTGATTCCCTACCCGCACCACAACCAGTCTCCTAGAAACACATACCAGTGCGCTATGGGTAAGCAAGCCATAGGTGCCATCGCTTACAATCAATTCCGCCGTATTGACACTTTGTTGTACCTCATGGTGTATCCCCAGCAGCCCATGGTCAAGACCAAAACCATTGAATTGATTGACTATGATAAGTTGCCGGCAGGACAGAACGCTACGGTTGCGGTCATGTCGTACTCTGGTTACGATATCGAAGATGCATTAGTTTTGAACAAGGCATCAATCGATCGTGGTTTCGGACGATGCCAGGTATTAAGAAAGAACACCGTTACCTTGAAGAGATATCCTAATCACACCAAGGATATTGTCGCAGGTATGAGAGTTGATGATGACGGTGAGTCTATCTATCCCCACAAAGCTTTGGGACCAGACGGTCTCGGTGAGGTGGGCGAGAGGGTCGTCAACGGCCAGGTGTATGTGAACAAGTGCGTTCCTACCAATGCTGGTGAGTCTGTCATTGGTGGTGACACACAACCACAATCGGCCGAATCGCATCGCGAAGCCCCAGCCTACTACAAGGGCCCCGAGCCTTCGTACGTGGACCAGGTGATGATGCTGGTAAGTGACAACGACCAGGCTCTCATTAAAGTGTTGTTGCGCCAGACTAGAAGACCAGAGCTCGGAGACAAATTCTCTTCCCGACACGGTCAGAAGGGTGTTTGCGGTATCATTGTCCAGCAGGAGGATCTCCCCTTCAATGACGATGGTATTTCGCCCGACATCATCATGAACCCGCATGGTTTCCCATCAAGAATGACGGTGGGCAAGATGATTGAGTTGATCTCAGGCAAGGCCGGTGTGTTGAACGGGAGCTTAGAGTATGGCACATGTTTCGGTGGTTCAGACCTCGAAGACATGTCGCAGATTTTGGTGGAGAATGGATTCAGTTACTCCGGTAAAGACATGTTATATCTGGGTATTACTGGTGAATGCTTGCAAGCGTACATTTTCTTCGGTCCAATCTATTACCAAAAATTGAAGCATATGGTGTTGGACAAGATGCATGCTCGTGCCAGAGGACCTAGAGCTGTCTTGACCAGACAGCCTACCGAGGGTCGTTCGCGCGATGGTGGTTTGCGTTTGGGAGAAATGGAAAGAGACTGTGTGATTGCATATGGAGCGTCTCAGCTTCTTTTAGAGAGATTGATGTTGTCCTCCGATGCCTTTGAGGTGGACGTGTGCAATTCTTGCGGTTTGATGGGTCACAATGGATGGTGCACCACCTGTAAGAGCTCCGAGTCGGTCATTCGCATGACCATTCCTTACGCAGCAAAGTTGTTATTCCAGGAGTTGCTCCTGATGAACATTGCCCCACGTTTGAAGTTGGGCGATGTATTCTAGCATATACACACGTACAAGATAGTACCCCACAGGTAGACACTATGGGTTTACAAGAATTAATGTGCGTATTCGTGCATTCATAAAATCAAATATCTAACGAGGCAGAGTTAAAAAAGACAAACATCGGCAAAATAGTGCCGCCAGACCTAAAGCTTCCAGAAGGCGGACAAGTCACCCGCACCGTTGTAAGGAATAAGGTTAGGGGAGTCGGGGTCCAAGCCCTTGAGGGCGTTCTTGGTACTGTAGTTGATAAGCTTCTGCTTCAACACTGCCGGCTCGAGGAGACCCTTGGAGAACTCGGACTCCTGCTCAGGCTGCAACGACAAGTAGTAAGCCAAGAGACCAGTAATGTGGGGTGCAGCCATGGAGGTACCCGACATGGGAGTGGAGTCGCTCCAGATGAAGGTGGACACAATGTCCTTACCTGGGGCAAATACATCGACGCACTTGCCAAAGTTGGAAAACTCAGCTCTCTCGTCGTCGATAGTGGAGGCGCCCACGGTGATGGGGCCATTAGCTCTGGCAGGGGAACCCTCGCAGGCGTCCTTGTTGTCGTTACCAGCAGCCACTGCGACATGCACACCGGCCTTGACGGCCGCGTTGACGGCCAAGTCCAAGGCCTCGGCCACGGTGGGGGCACCGAGGGACAAGTTGGCAACGGAGCCCTTGAACTTCTTGCCGCTCTTGGCGTTGGCCTGGTGCTCATTGACCACGGCCTCAATGCCCTTGATGATGTCGGAAAGCGATCCCGTGCCCAAGGCGCTCATGACGCCGACAGCGTGCAACTCGACGTCTTTGGAAACACCGTAGGTTTGGGAGCCGATAATACCGGCGCAGTGGGTGCCGTGGCCGTTGAGGTCAATCTGGATCTTGGGGAAGGCCAAGGCGGCGAGCCAGGACGCGCGGCCACCAAACTCCTCGTGCTCCACCTTGATGCCGGTGTCGATAACGTAGGCGTGCACGCCGCGGCCGCCCGCATTGTCGTGCTCATAGTCGGGCAGGGTGGGCAACTTGCGGCTCGAGAGACGGGCGAGACCCCAGTTGGGAGACTCCTTCTGCACGTCAAACTCAGTGACGTGGACCTTCACGTCGGCCTCAACAAAGGCCACATCGGGGTGCTGGCGAATGCGCTCAACCACGGCCTGGGTGAAGAAGCCCAGGTAGCCGGCCAAGTCGGCGCCCACGGCGAACTTGTCCATGGCCTTGCGGAAGAAGTGCTTCTGCGCCGCGCTGAAGCCGCTGGGGGCCGCGCTCACCGACGCGAGCATGTTCTCGCGCACCTCCTCCACCCACAGGTGGTGGTGCTCGCGCTGCTCGGCGGAGACGGAGTCCTTGAACACCACCACGTACTTGTCAGGAATGATGTGCTCGATGCCCGCGTTGTACAAGGGCGCCAACGTGGGCTCGGCGGCGTCGCCAGCGTGGTGCTTCAAGGGGTTGCCGGGGAGGTACTCCAACGGGTGCTGGACGCCCGCAAACGGGTTGGAGAAGCTCAAGCCGGGGAGCACGAGCGCGCTGGTGCCCGCCGTAAAGAGCAAGCTGAGTTTCATGGCGAAAAAAGAGGAGAAAACGGCGCCAAAAACTGCAATGCCGTTGCCACCAGAAAGAAGAGGCAAGCCTGAGGGGCCGGGCCGGGGCGCCTAGCTGGTGTGCAGGACGATAAGCCGGTGATAGGCAAAGTGTGCCGGGGGCTGCGTGGCCGCGTAACCGCCAGCACGGCTTGCCCGCGGCCGGGCATCGCGACCACCGCGCTTATGCAGGTCCAGCCCCAGATCGCGCCCGGATCAGTCATCACGCCTTATCTTTGTCCCCGTGCCGCAGCACATTCCTAGCCGCTGCGTACACACAAAAAACACGCGACTCTCCCATGGCTGCGTGGCTGCGGGTACAGGTGTTTTTCGCGTGCGCGGCCGCCGCGTGCGTGCTCTGGACCGTGTGGGGTAGCAGCGCGCGGGCGGTGGACTGGCGAGGGGCGCTCTTCTTGACCCGCAACCTGTTTCGCGAGTGGCTGGCGCCGCGCGGCGGTTCTGGCGTGACAGATGTCGACTTTGACAACCCGCTCAACAACATGGTGAACCTGGTGTTCCCCATCGACGCCGTGCTTGCGGTCAACGACACGAGCCACAACCACACCGTGCAGCACGCCTTGACCGCGCGGTACGCCAGCTTCTCGCCGCTAGTGGGGAGGCCCGTGGTGGCGCGGTACGCCTTGTTCCCGGGGCTGGCGTGCACGCCCATCAATGCCACCGACCACCCGGACCTCCGGGGCAAGATGCTCGTGGTGGTGCGCGGCGAGTGCACCTTTGTCACCAAGGTGCTGAACCTTGTGCTGCTGGGGCTCGCGCCGGCGGCCGTGGTGGTGGCCAACAACGAGCCGTACAAGAGCCTCATCACCATGTACAGCAGCACTTTCAACGCCGACGGCCTGGTGCGCACGCCCATGCTCTTTCTCTCGCACGAGGACTACCTCCTCTTGCAGCGCCTCGAGCCCCAGCACCCTGTGGCGGTGCTCTCCACCGCGCTGTTGGGATCGTGGATGAACATCCTCTTGCTGCTCGCGCTCCTGCCCCCGCTCCTCATCCTCATCTTTTATGCCGCGGTGCGCCTCTCCCAGCTGTTCCGCCGCCGCCGCATCAACCGCATGAACGAGAAGCTCGTGCGCAAGCTCCCGGTGTACATATACAACAGCAACCACTTGATCGAGGCGTCCCACTTTTACGAGTACCTCAACATCACCAACCAGACCACCGCCGCCGTCAGCGCCCACCCGGCCCGCGAAGACCGGCCCGCCACCTCCGTGCGGCCCACACCGTCGTCGTCGGCTGCCTCGTTCCAGAACTTCGCCATCAACGGCATCGACATCAAGGGCTGCGCGGGGCTCTTGCGCGTGCTTCTCGTGCACAGGGACTTCTACCCCGCGTTCAAGTGCTCCATCTGCCTCGAGCCCTTCGAGCCCTTCCGCTCCCGTGTGCTCGTGCTCACCTGCAAGCACATCTTCCACGAGAAGTGCCTTTCAAACTGGTTGATCAACTTTCGCCGCTCGTGCCCATTGTGCAACCAGCTCATTGACGCCGACCTGCAGCTGCTCACGACCAGCTTGCAGCTGAACTTCGGCTCCACTGGCATGCTTGACCTCGAGCAGGGCCATAGTCATGGCGCTCACGACGCCTCGGACGACGATACTAGCGACTATGGCGAGCCTGAACCCAGCGACGGCCAGCACGCGGACCTGCTTAACGAGGAGGACGCGTTGGTGCGCGACGAGCCTCTACCAGAGGCACTCGAGGCTCTGCTGCTGGACGACATATCGGCCCTGGCGCCGCTGAAATCGACGGCGTTTTTTTCGGCCAAGAGCCACTTACCTTCCCGCCCGGTTTATTACTCGCGGCCGCTGCAGATCCTCAGCCAGTACTCAACCACTTCGCGGATGGCATCCTTGAGCATGAGCATAGACTCATCGTCGTCGCCAGATGCGCTGGAGCTGGCTCCAGCGCCTCGCGTGCCCACGCCGGGCAGCAGCGCCAGCAACACCAGCCGCGCCAGCGACTCTACCGTACGGCACCCATGAATATATATTACGACCACGGACCCATAGAATTGAACCAGCAGTCCCTGCATTGCCGCGTATACAAAGACACAGGGACTTCTAGCAATAGCAATAGGCATTTTTCTCTTCTCTAAGGAAGGCGTTAGCAACACTATGTGATTTGGGCCCCTGGTGAATCATAGGAGCCAAGATGGCTGCGATATTCGTACTCAACGCCATCTACCACGGTAAAACCAAATTTTACAAATAACTATTCATACTCAGGAGGCAGTCACATACTTGCGGGTCAACGCAGCGTAGACGCGGTTGAGCTTGAAGCGGCGGATAAGCACTCTCTCCAAGATAAACTGGGGCACTAGCGCCTTCATGATCCACAGGATGGTGGCCATGGTGCCGCGGTAGATATTCAAGGCACCGTTGACCAGGCGGGCGTTTTCAAAGTCCGATACCACCTTGCGGGCATAGACCTCGGGCTCCATGGGGCGGTTGCGCACCGCCATCTCGCGGCGCTCGATCATGGCTTCCTGAATGCCGTCCACCTGGAAGATCAGGTCTTCCGGAAGCGCACGAGTGTCAGCAATGTTCGTGCGGACGCCGCCAGTGACAATGTTGATCACCTTCACGTTGAAGGGCTTCATCTCGATACGAAGGGTGGCGGCGTAGGCGTGGATGGCGGCCTTGGCCAGCGAGTACACGCTCAGGAACGGGAACGGCGTGTGCGCCGCGATGGAGCCGGTGAAGCCAATGGTGCCCTGCGCCTTGATCACCAACGGACCCAACTCGCGCACCACGCGCATGGGGCCAAATACATTCACGTCGTAGTTGTCCTTGAAGTACAGCTCCTGGAGGTCCAACGCGGGGAACACGCACGGCTGGCCCGCGTTGTTGTAGAGGTAGTCGATGCGGCCCTGCTCCTCCTCCAACCGCCGCTTCAACGCCTGCACGCTTTCGACGGAGGTAACGTCCAATTGCACAATCTTCACGCCGTGCTTGGTGAGCGGCTCCATGGGCCCGAGCCGCCGCGCGCACGCGTACACGGTGTGTCCACGCTTGGCGAACTCGAGCGCGGTGGCAAAGCCAATGCCGCTGCTGCAGCCTGTAATCACAGCAACGCCCATTTTCGATAAAGAAGAAAGTGTGGGGGAGGGGAGCGTATTAGTACTGCAAATGCATCCTGACACCGCGCTGCTGCAGCTGCTGCAAACCGAGGTTGACCAAACTCACTGCGGTTCCCCACTGATGGTGGCAACACCCTGTTGTAGGGGCATGCGTGTACCCCACCGTAGAAGGCCACATGTGCGCCCTGTGAAACAGTAGTCTTGGGGGCGGGCATGTTGCTGCTGAAGCTGTGTGGGGTACGTCTGCTAATCCTGCTGAAAACGGCACTAGATCGTCGTGACATCGCCACCTGCCAGCTCGCATCTCGAGGTTGCAGCCAATGCCCGTTTCTGGCGCAGGGTCGCGGGTGCATGCAGAGAACCATGCAAGCCTCTCTTAAGCCTGCTTCGACGCCCCGGAAAAAATCGGAACTGACTACCTCGAAACCAGCACGCCCACGGGCACCGCTGCCGATAAAACCCGCCCAAACAGGGCCACACTACTCCAGACCAGTTTGCACCTGCAATTGAGCCCAGCTATCCCGTTAACGGGGAACCAGAAATACCATTTCCCCGGATCGGGTTCTCCAGCTGGTGGGGATCCCGAGCGCTCCCGGGAGTCACGTGACAGAACCGCAGCTTCACCATCAACACCCAGCGCCGGAGTCTTTTCTTTACGCCGCATCCGCATTGGGGCGAATCTGCGTACATTGCGCTCTATTTCTCCTCGCCGCCTCCGCTGAGCACGAAATTCCTGCTCTGCTCGCTACCTGTCTCCAAGCGGGCCTTGTTTGCGAATTCCACCGCCAGCATTAGGCTCAGCTGCACACCGCAGTGGGAGTCCAACGCTGCTGAAACTCGCCTCCTGGAACGCCCTTGGAAGCGTGGACCTGTGACTACACTTTTGGGTCGCTGCTCTGCCGCCTGCCTGAGTTACTGCCGCCGTACGTAACTCCGGTCCCGACCCAGCGAATAGCACCCAGCGGGCACCGCCAGCCGGGAACCCCATCAAAACACCCCCTCCACCATTCTGAACCCTTGGAGTGACCCTGAGACCATGGATCAAAAGAGGCGAAAGAAAAAAGTTGAGATCGCGTGCGTCTACTGTCGGCGCTCGCATATGATCTGCGACAACACCCGGCCGTGCCAGCGATGCATCAAGCGCGGTATCGGACATCTTTGCTACGATGAGCCCAACCAACGGCAGCGCAAAAAGAACGGCAAGAAGGATGCTACCAGCCCGCTCGCCAACTCCCCCGTGATCAGCGCCGCATCCAACGAGGCCTCGCCCCAGCCCTTCTCCAGCACCATGACATCGTTGCTGCAGATGCTGCCGCAACCCCAACCAGGCGCCAATGCCGCCCAGAATGCCCGCGCCCCGGGGCACACCGCACTAGAGGCAATGTCCTTCAACCAGCCCAAGGTGTTTGGCACCAGCGTACTCTCACAGACCCTCCCCTACAACCAGGAGCCGTTTTTCTACTCGGAGCACGCCGGATCGGAGTTCTCTTCCTTGAACGACTTTTTGTCCATGATCGACGACCCCGACTTGGTCAATGGCGCCCTCAATGATGACCTGTCCAGTGACCCCATGCTCAGCTTTATGCCCAACAATCCCACCATGGGCCTCGGTGGCTCCAACAGCGATAGCTCCAACAACTTGCAAAACATACTATCATTCTCGCCCGGTGGAGGTGCCCTGTATCCCAACGGCGACTACGACGAGAACAACAACAACAACAACAACAACAGCGGCAATCAGCAAGCGCAGCCCGCTCAGGTCCAGCAGCAGATTACCCCCCAGCAGCAACAGCAGGGCGCTCAACAGCAAAAAAATGCCCCTTCTCAGCCCGTCATCTCGGACTCGGCGCGTGACAAGTTCTTCCTCACCGCCGCTGATCCCACCACGGAGATCTCCCCGGAAGAGCGGTTGAAACAGGTGATCAAAGCAAAACTCGAGGCAGGCCTTTTGCAGCCATACAACTATGCCAAGGGTTATGCCCGCCTTCAAAGCTACATGGATAATTATATGAATGCTTCCAGCAGACAACGTATTCTCAAACCGTTGTCAGTTTTCCGACCTGCGTTCCGTGCAATAGCCCGCACGCTTAAGGACGTCGACCTCGTTCTTGTGGAGGAAAGCTTCGAGCGCATGTTGTTGGACTATGATCGAGTATTCACATCAATGGCAATTCCCGCTTGCCTTTGGAGACGTACAGGAGAAATTTACAGAGGAAACAAGGAGTTCGCTTCCATGGTTGGTGTAACTACAGACGACTTGAAGGACGGAAAATTAGCCATATATGAGTTAATGAGTGAGGAGAGCGCAGTAAACTTCTGGGAAAAGTATGGCGCGATCGCGTTTGACAAGGGCCAAAAGGCAGTGTTGACTACATGCAACTTGCGCACAAGAGATGGTATAAAACGAAAGAGCTGTTGTTTCAGTTTCACAATCAGAAGGGATAGGTATAATATCCCCAGTTGCATAGTGGGAAACTTCATTCCTATTGACCCCTGATGTATTCTATGTAATATTAAGTTGCGCCCGGCGCAGGCTTTTACTCAAAAAGAAAAATAAAGAATGCTTGATGATTAAATATATGTAAGGTTGTGCAGTTATTCCTCCCCACTCACTTCACTCTCGTCTTCTATTTCGTCCATCGCCTCTTCATCCGATTCACCGGCCAGGCCATTCTTCGCAGCACTTTCCGCGAGAGCAGCCTCCCTCAAGATCCTCAACTTCTCTTCCTTAGCTCTTCTCTGCACAACAACATACTGACCCAAAGGAGTTTTATCCCAAGTCAAGTCCGAAAGGAATTGTTGTACTTCTTGCTTGTTGGAGGGACCATATTCAACGTGCGCTCTCTTTGAGTTGATGAATGTAGCATTTGCGTTCAATTTCTCGATCAATTGTTGCAACTGCTTGTTAAACTTAATGTTTTTCGACTTCTTTGTAAAGCGTCTCAAGGCCAACACGGCAGGTGTGACTAACTCGGGGAAAGCAATACTTTTGGAGTAGAGAGCAAAGAACTCGCTGGTCAAATCAAGGAACTGCTCGCACAAGCCATCTTGGTAAACTTTGGTTCCAAGGTATGCCTGTGTCACCTTAATCTCATGCTCAAAATCAACAGCAGGCAAGTTTGAGCGCTTGGGTGGCTTAGTGAATGCCGTCGAACTCAAGATTTCAGCGACAAGAGGGAATATGGGGATGAAAACTCCAGAGTTTTGGGAGATTCTCATTAACGATCTGACCAAGTAGAACCTCAAGGGGAAAAACTGCGCTGTTGGAATTATTCTGACAGCACCCACAGTTACCTGAACAAGAGGGTAGATCAAGCTCCGCAACGGAGACTCTTTGGACTTGTGCTTCACCAATTCCAACTCAGGATTGCAGTATTGTGAAACCACTCTCGACCAAAAGTCGAGAGAGTGGCAGTACTGCCAATTGTAAATGGCTTTATACCCTTCCTTTGAGTTAGAGGTGGCCTTGATACTGCTTCTCAAGTAGTTACTCAACTGCTTGATGTATTCAAATGCAACCTGATATGAGACTGTCTCATCGACACCGAATAACTCCACTGCTGAGTTTTTGCAAAAGTTCAATCTGTCCATGGTGTGTATGTTGGTTTTGCGGCAGTTTTTCAAGAAGGTAGAGTAGGTAAGCTTCAACACTGTTTCAAGAATTGACTTGGGGAACTCCTTGACAGCGTTATTCAAGAAGGCAAAAGCAGCAATCTGAGTGTCAACCACAGCTGCCGATGCCCACACCTCCACGACATTAGCCAAAAGATCCTTCAAGAGGCGGCGGAACGAGAGAAAGAACGGAAGCAACTCTTGAATCGATGTCAAGACCAAGGCGGCCGTCTCTGTGTTTGTGATATCTTGCAACAAGGTAATGAATGAAGCAGCGTGAGATTTCAAGATGGCAGAGACCTGGTTTGCGTTGGGGTTCTTCTGCGGAACAGTTCTGACCCCCGTGTGCGGCTGCACCTTGTATTTCACAAGAATCTGGATAGCCTCCGGGATACGCTTCAATCCCAAGAACATCAATTCATTGAACACTTTGGGATCGGTAACAGTGTATTTGTACTGACCGGCATCAGAGCTGTTCACGTTGATACCCGCCTTGAACGCAATGCACACATTTCTGATCAACTTTGTGGTCGGTTTATTGAGCTCCTTGTCCCACTTTTTTACAACTTCCATGGTGATCTCGATCTTTTTCGAGGGCTTTACTGTGACCTCCGCAGCCTCTTGTTCCTCTTCGTCCTCATCCTCGTCATCGCTGATAGCATCCAAGGGATTCACGCCCTCAAAGTCGAGCAAGCCCTTATCATTATTTTGCAAGTATTTGTAAAACTCAGGGTCTTTCTCAGCCAATTGGGCCATATCTTGTTTCATCGTTTCCTCGTCCTCTTCGTCCGACGACTCGTCATCCAGCTCCTCTACGGCACGCTTCTTGGAGTTCTTGCCCTCTTTTATACCCTCGAAGCCTCCACCGAGAAAGTCGTCCACAGACATGTCGTCAAATACCTCCTTCGATGCCAAGCTCTCTTTGACGGGCTGTTCATTCTCGGTAGACTTCTTGCGACTGCCATACTTTTTCTTGTTCTTCTGCACCTCCCGACGCTGATCTAACGTGTGCTTGAGGTGCTTACTCTGGAACTTTTTCGTCGCCTTGCTCACTTTCGCCATGCTGCCTCTGTTCTAAGAAGTGCTGCTGCTGCGATGAGCGGAAAATTTCGAGATGAGGTAGTGCGAAATCTAAAAGTACTGCCGCGATGAGATGTACATTTTGCGGAGAAGTCGCACACCTGGTGTGCACATTGAGTTGTATTAAGGCTATACGAAATGGCCCAGAAAAGCCTGCTGCAACCAGTGCATGAGGCGCAGAAGTATCATTGCCTGGGCATTGTGATACTGTATGGAATGGTCGCTGTCGGGGAATAGCATGAGGTCATAATTAGTTATGCTGGCCATGTCCAACTCGTCGACAAACCAGAGCAGGTTCTGAATGTGAACATTATCGTCAGCTGTTCCATGAGCAACAAGGAACCTTTTCACCCCCTTAAACGACACAGGGTCATTGAGGATAGCGTGGCGGGCGTAATTAGGGTTCATCTGGGGAACGTTCATGTACCTTTCGGTGTATACAGAATCGTAAAACATCCAGTTCGTGACCGGTGCAACCGCCATGCCATACTTGAACACTTTGCCCTTGTCCTGTTGTAGTGTTCGCAATGTACTAAAGCCTCCGTAGGACCACCCCCATATGGCTGTGCGCTCGGGGTCAATGGATTTCTTGTTCTTCAGAATGTACTCCGACACCACGGTGAGAAAATCGTTGGCTTCGTAGTTCCCAATATTGTTTAGTCCGAGAGAGGCCACTTTCCAACCCTGACCAGAGGAGCCCCTGGGGTCGATTTTTAACACTATACAGTCGAGGGTGGCGCTGACAGTGTCTTCAAACTCGGGGGCAAAGTCCTTTCTGACATCCTGATATCCGGGCGCACCGTAAACTCTCACAAAAAGGGGATATTTTCTCTTTGGGTCGAACTTTGGGGGTAAAATCTCCATCACATTCAACATTAGGGGAGTATCCTTGTCAATCTGGCCGGCTTTGACGGATAGGTAGACCCGTGTCGGCCTGTTAACCGTGTCCGCTAATTTCGAAAGCGCATTGTAGTTATTTACAGGCTTCGCTTGAGAGAGCTCCTCGTTCAACCCATCATGCAAGGCCGATACGGACAACAACTTTTGCCACGGCACACTTGGGCCCTTGTAACGCAAGTCGAGGTATTGGGCGCCCTGACTGAAGTTGATATCATAGACACCTTCCTCGCTGGCGCTGGTGATCTCGATTAGATTCTTTGTCTCCATATGCACTGCCAACAAATGCGAGTCAATGGAACTGCGGATGCTTGCCATGAAATAGACAGTTTTTTCTGCTTTGTTGTAGGCGATGGGTGTACCCTGCGTCACCCCCCACTCAGAGGACTCGATCAAGAATACGGGTTCTCTATCTGATGCCCGGCGAAAGTATGCTATTTGGTCCTGGCCATTTTTCACTACCACGTCCACATACCCGTTGTCGCCGCTATCGCTGGGGATGATGCAAATTGGAGATGGTACACTGAACCATCCTCCGTACTCAGCGGTGGCATTGATAGAGACCACTTCCTTTAGTTCCAGGTTAGCGGGATGGAATACTTTTTTACTCAAGTATCGGCTTGTTCTGTCTGTCAACTTGAGGAGGAGACTATTGTTGCCAACCCAGTAGCCGCCATACACAATAAAGTCCTGACCAATATTTTCATCCACAATACTGACTTTCTCAGACGTGTCACTCTGAGGGTGGTAGATGTGTAACGACGCCACGGGGTTATTCGTACCGGGTTTCGGGTACTTTAGCTTCTCCGTGACTGGGTATTGGTTCCCTTTCACGGAGGTGTCTGAAGTTTCCAAAAAGGCGTCAGCAATGTCGGAGGGGGATGTCACATAGTAGGAGAGCTCGTACTCGTTCACCTCGCTATCATTAAGCAGCACAAACGCAAGGTGCTCCTGGTTGGGGGCCCACCAGAAGAAGGTATCGGACAATAGCACCTCCTCCTCGTAGACCCAGTCGGGCTTGCCGTTGAACACATGTCGCGAGCCGGTGTCGGATATGCGGCGGTGGGATTCGTTTGTGATGTCGTAAATGTAGAGGTCGTGGTTGTGCCCGTAGGTTATGTAGTCGCCGCGGGGCGAGAAGCGGGCAAAATGCAAGCGGTCCAAGGACTCGGGCTCAAGTCTGTCCTCGCTGGGCACGGCGTCTCTTGGAGGCTGAAGGGGACGGAAGCTGTTTTGGGCGGGGCTGTAGAGCCAGTAGAGAGAGAAGGTCAGGACGCGCCATTGCAGTATTGCCGAGGACTGGACCAAGTGCACGTTGCCAGGGTCGTCAAACGGCCGACCCGGGTTGAGCGTGAGGCCCGTAGGGCTGAAGTAGTCGTTGCGGAAAGCAAAGCGGCCGGCGCCGAGCACCGTGTCGGCTTCGTCGCTGCCCACGCGCTTGACCACGTAGGCGCCGGCGTCGTCGCGCGTGAGGTAGTACCCGCCGTGCTCCTTGCGGGGATACTGGGCCGGCTCGAGCCACGTAACCTCCTTCATGTACGGGTAGAGCCGCCCCAGCTCGAGGAACTCGAGCGTCATGTTGGGGTTATCGTGCCGGTACGGATTGAGCACGGTCTGGTGACCGGCAAACGTCACATTGGTGTGCCAACGCCACCCCGACACCGTGCGCTGGACGCGGCCGTTGGCATACACCACAAGGGCCACGAACCACACGAGCGCTGCAGCCACCAGCACGGCCACGCACGCGCGGCGAAACGGGTCACGCCCGCGCCGCTTGTACGCGGCAAACGACTGCTGGAAGCTGGGGCTGTCGTGGAAGTTGTCGGGGTCGCCGCCGCGCTCTAGCTCCTCGAACACGCTCGACATCAGCGATCTCGGGCTCACGTCGCCCACGCCGTCTTGCATCTCGATCTCGTCGACATAGTCGGCCGCCATGGCACTCAATGGGCCGGGCGCGCGTCAATCAGGCGAACGGCGCGGAAAAGAACGAGCAGCGTGGCGCCAAGAGTAAGGATGCTGCTGCGGCCACCTCTGCTATCGGGACCCTGGGCGTGCCCGCACCGCGCGTCCCGGTACGGCAGGTGCTGACGCGGCAGCTGCACCGGCCCGTAGCCTCTTTCCGCCATTGCCTGCCCCCAGAACGCCGCCTGGGCCAGTGACGCTGAAACCGCGGCAGCATGAGCATCGCCATCTATGCGGACATCTTTAACCCGGCGGTGGCCAAGGACAGCGCTTTTTTTCGCCGCCTCTACACCGCCGAGGTTAACCCCGACGCCCTCCGCCTGGCCCTCGCCGCCGGCACCGTCGACGTGCACAACATCGAGAGCGTGGGCGTGTTTGGAGACGTCTTGCGGCACGGGGTGGCGCTTTTTGTGGACGCTTCTGGCGGGGGCCCGGCGCCGGCGGCCGTGGACGAGGAGGACATCACCGCCATAGCGGCGGCGCCGGCGGTGGAGGAGGCGCAGTTTGCTGGCATCGACGACGAGTTGCGCGAGCAGCTCAAGCTCAACATCGTGGAGCTGCTCCGGTGCTGGTGGCAGACGCTTCACAAGGCGGACGAGCGGGGCATGCTCGCCAAGGGAGCGGTCGAGCTCACGCCGGCGGTGTTTGCCGCGCCCGGGGCGCCTGGGCTCGGCCACGAGCACTTGGTGCTGCTCTTGGGTGCGTGCCGGGGAAACTTGGATGCGCTCGTCTCGGCGGCCGACCCGGAGGGGCACCTTGCCTCGCTGAAAGAAACTCTTCTTCTCCTCCATGACATTCTCCGCGCCGTGTTTGCAGGGTTGGAGTTTAGCCCCGCCGACGCCAACGAGCGCCAGAAAATCAAGTCGCTCCTCTTTGCTTTCTTCGAGGTCGACCTTGCACCCACCTTGCTCCGGTTGTTGCTGCGCACCCAGTCTGTGCGCGACGATGACGGACGCTACGTCGAGCCGGCGTTTTGCTTGCGGTTCCCCACCTTCATCTCTATCGTGGCCGTGCTCGCGACTCTCTCGTTGGTCCCCACGGCGGTGCTTCAGGCCACATCTGAGACCTTCTCTTCTGACATCACCAACATGGCCACGGACACTCACAACGACTACGAGCAGCGGCTCGTGGGCTTCAGATTCGACGCGCAGTCGTTCAAGGACCGCGTCGCGTTGGTGGTGCTCCCAGTGTTGATGGTGCACTTGCATGCCTACCACACCGTTGGTGAGGACAACCTCGTGTACAAGCTCATGAACACATCCTTTTTCGGCTGGTTTACCGGAAACAGGTTTGGCGATAACTTGTACTCCGCCTTCAACCAGATCCACCACCTCGTGGACCAGTATGAGACGTTCGCCCCAACAAACGAGTCACAGGGGGACTTTTTCCCCGAGGTGAGCCATCTCGTTGAGCAACGCAAATTGAAACGGAAGATGAAAGGCACGGATATATGCACCTCCCCAGACGAGCTCTTGCCCCTCAGTTTGATGTTGCTTTCCCTCACCCGCAACGCCAGCTTCTGTGCCCAGCTCACCACGCAACTCCACAAACCCGAGTACAAAATTGAAGACGTCAAGATCGAGGAGGACACCCATGTTGAAGTTCTAGAAGTCTGGCTCTGTCTATTGTCATACATCTGCCATTACCAGTATCGGAGCAAATCCCTCCTGAGAATCACCCAGCTCAGTTTATTGTCCTTGCTCCAATTGGTGAAATCTCCCCTGCATGACGGCGACGAAGTTGGTGAGGACGACACCGCGTCGCCGTTGAAAAGACTTCACGAATACCGCATCAATGAATTCAAGTGGAAATTGTGCCGCCACAAGGTACCTATAATACCGGACAATCACGGCAGCGAGGGATTCAAACCTGCAACGCTATATATACTCGATATCATCCAGGTATTGATGAGATACAATCAAACCAAACGGCTCAATGTTGAAAACTACCGCGTGGGCATCAATATCATCTATCTCATTTTGTGCTTTTTCTATAAGCGTCCCACATCGTACAAGTTGCAGTACTATCAATGGGGCGAGTTTTTCAAAACCTTGATGAGCGTGCTTCGCTTCATTCATAAACATGAACTATACGCTGCATCCGAAGCCAACAGCACCGCCGTTCAAGCACTCAGCGAAGAGATCATACTCGTTTTCAATTTCTTCTTGAGTGACCGGTTCGGAAATGTGTTGGAGCACTCTAGTGAGTCATCGCTGTACAAGTCCATCAACTACGAACTTGTATACGAGATATTGCTCCACTACGAGCTTGTGCACGACGTCACTACGAAATTGGGGCTCACGGAGTTGTCGTACAACGCCAAGTTGAACAGCACGCTAAAGTACCTCCGGAAGACGTTCCTCAGCGGGGAGGGGGGTATCGACATGCTCAATGTCGACTTTGATCTGCCCATCATAGCGGACGCAATCTACGACTTTACCGTGAACCGAGACACCGAGGTGCCGAATCCCGAGGCGGCAGAGGAACAGCATCTCAATGATGTGGCCGCGCTCGAGTTGCGGTACGCCCAGACGATGTCGTTCGTCAAGGGCGCCGGCCCGGATGAGGCTCACTACATGGAGATATTCAACGACGTGTATAGGGCGCAGCTCAAATAGAATGTACTATACATACCACATCTCTATAAAAGAATTGAATAGGTAGAGGGACAATCAGTCCTTGTGGATCGTTCTGAAGAAGTCCATGCACGTGGTGAAGACCACCAACAAAATACCGCCTCCAGGGCCCAATCTCAACACCTTGGGGATGAAACCCTTGTACAAGGCCGCGAAACCCTCTTCCTTGGCCACGATCGCGAGCGAGGGAAGCGTCCACACGTAGCGGGTGGAGCCAGCCTGGATTCTGGACTTGACCACGTCAAAGGGAGTGTTCAACACGGTACCAAAGGTACCTCCAATGGTGCCGCAAGTGAGATCGATCAAAGTCTTCTCGCTCAGGCTTTTGGGCTTGGGCATCAAGGCCCGCACCTGGTGGATCAAGCCAAAGTAGCCTGCGTTCCACGTGATGTGACGCCACAAGGTCGACTCGAGGCCCTTGTAGAACCCGAGCGGGCCCGCAGTGCGCAAGATGTGCTTCGAAACGTCCGCCATGCCGGTGAACTTGGTTGTCTTGTCCTGCAAGCGGATCTTGATCAACTCAAATGGCACCACTACAAACGACTCCGTGGCACCAGCGGTGGCACCTGTCAACACCGCCAACAGCTGGGTCATGGTGGGAATGCCGAAAAACTTGCGGTAGAACTTGCCCCACTCGTCGTTGGCAGCGAACTTGGTGGCTCTCTTGGGCGCCTCCATCAAGATCGGGGCGGAAATACCCTTGTAGAGGCGCAGAAAGCCCTCCTCGGCCACGATCTTGCGGAGACACCGAATGGTGCCGTTGTAGGCGCCGGTGTTGTCTAACTGCTGGCGGGTCTTGACCACGTCGAGCGGATACATCACGAGAATCTCGGAGATACCAGCTACGGCACCCGCCGCAAACTGGTACATGAAGGGGAGAGGCTTCGGTTCAGACATGGTGCTGGCGACTCAATTGGGGGACAACGGCTTGACTAGTGTGCTCAGCAGAAGTGCTCGGACCAAAGGAGAGTGAAAAATTCAGGGCTTGTGGGGTCGCGATAAGGCGTTGACCCGTGCGTGCACAGACCGGTTGTGGGCGACAGGCTCGAGATCAAACGAGCGGATCGAGGCGGCGTTGGGCTCGGAAAGAAAACCGTAATCTCTCGTGCGCGCGCTTGCCAATTTATCCCCCACTCGGCCATAAGGACATGGCAACCCGCAGCGCGCGGGCCGGTGGGGGCGGGGCGGCCCCCCACCGGCGGAAACCGGGTTCCTAGCGCCTGCCGGATTTAGACGTCACGTGAAAATACTAGCACCGACGGGGTCACACAGAGAACCCTCTCACTTGGGTGGGCCTGCAGCAGTCTCCAGAGCGTTCGCGTGGCGGCTGTGCTTGTCGGTGCCTTCGCGGAATTGTAGATGGCAGAAAAAGCGTCGCAGGCAGCTTGTGCACGGTTGCGAACATGCCCGCAGGCATATACCCGCAGATATGGTGGTGCTAGCATTGACCGCGGCAATATAGGTAGATAAGGCCAGTGAAGGTTGCAATTGACTGCGGTGCAATGGAGGTTATTGTTCGGACTATAGGCGTGGACTCGCAACGGCTGACTATTGTTGCGCAGCTGTCACCGCCCGCATAAACCTACTGCATGTGCGGCAGCCGTTTCTGCCGAGTCGTTTCCTATCGTCCGAGAGCGCATTTTCTCCATATCTCCAGCCGGCCAAGCACATATTACCCACAATGCCTGTGGCTCCTCGGTCTTACGGGGTTTCTGCGATTGTACCCTTGGGAGTATATAAAGGACCCTTCCCCACACATTGCTGCAACCCTGCTGCACCCTTCTGCATGAGTCGCAGAATGGCTGCAACTACTTTGGGCCGACAGGCAGTAAGGTTTGCATCCTCCCAGCGCAAGGTGAGGCACAGATCTGTACGACAGTCATCGATTTTGGGGCGGGCCTGGCGCACGTTGAAGAATACAGCCATGTTCACGTCGCTTGCTGTGGTGAGCCCCATGGCGTACCTGCTTTTCGAGCGCACCCAGCCGGCGAAGCAGGTACAGCAGTCCAATGTACTTCCTGGAGGCCAGAAAAAGAAGACATTATTGATCTTGGGATCAGGGTGGGGCTCCATCCTGTTGCTCAAGAAGTTGGACACGAGAATGTATAATGTCATTGTCGCCAGTCCCCGCAACTACTTTCTCTTCACCCCGCTCTTGCCGTCTTGCCCCACGGGAACAGTGGAGCTGCGATCCATCATTGAGCCCGTGCGAGCTATTACCCGCAAGCTTCCGGGTCAGGTGACGTTTTTGGAGGCCGAGGCCACCCACATCGATCCCGAACGCCGGGTGGTGACGCTCCAGCAAGCCACCACCGTCCACTCGGGCTTCTCCGGCAAGGACACCAGCGCTACGGTGGTAACTGCTGGCAGAGCGTGCGAGACCACTGTTGCATACGATTTGCTTGTAGTGGGCGTTGGCACGCAGCCGTCGCTGTTTGGTATTCCTGGAGTCACTGAAAACTGCATTTTCTTGCGAGAAATGGACGATGCAGAGAAAATACGGCGCCGGTTGATGGACTCGCTCGAGACGGCGAATTTCTTGGCCAAAGATGATCCCGACCGTCAGCGGCATTTGACGGTGGTGGTGTGCGGCGGGGGTCCCACCGGGGTGGAACTCGCGGGCGAGTTGCAGGACTACATCGATGAGGACCTCAAGAAGTGGATGCCCGAGGTGGCCCAAGAGTTGCGGGTAGTGCTCGTGGAGGCATTGCCCAACGTGCTTCTGTCCTTCAATCCCAAGCTTATTGAGTACACTAAAGACGTATTCAAGCACACCAACATCGACTTGCGCGCCAACACTCGCATCACGCGCGTCGAGCCCACCCGGCTACACGCTACCGAGAAGCTGGCTGATGGCTCCGAGCAGTCGTACGAGTTGCCGTTTGGTATGCTTTTATGGGCTACCGGCAACGCCCAGCGGCCTGTGGTGACGGACTTGGGCGCCCACATCGACAAGGACGCCCACGCTCGGGGTCTAGCTGTCGATGACCACCTTCTTGTGCAAGGCACAAGCAACGTCTACGCTCTTGGCGACTGTGCGCACTCCGCCCACAACGCTACCGCCCAGGTTGCGTTCCAGCAGGGCCACTTTTTGGCCCTGCACTTGCGCCATCTCCACAAGGTCGACGAGCTCGAGCATCAGCGACGTACCCAAGTCGGCGCCGACACGCACGCAATCGGCGAGCGGGTGGCAGCAGCACAAAAAAGCATGGCGCCGTTTGTGTATAACCACCGCGGGCTGCTTGCGTACATCGGCCTGGAGCGGGCGGTGGCCGACTTGGCGTGGGGCGACTGGTCGAACCTCCTGAGCGGCGGCACGTTGACCTATTTGTTTTGGCGGTCAGCCTACATCTACATGTGCCTTTCTGTGAAGAACCAGATTCTCGTGTTGCTCGACTGGTTGAAGGTGCTGATGTTTGGCCGCGACTGCCTGAAGCGCTGACACGTGACCGCATCGCAGGGCATCGGTGCGCACACGACATAAATATCTATATAAGCAAGGTTTTCGCTTTTTTTGTTCGCCGTGCGGCGGCCATAACTATTACCGTGTTGCTTGTCTATTCTTTATCCCCACGAGTTGGCGAGCGTCAAGTTATCTGGGCCATAACAACTGTCCATCTAAACGCCCTTCATTGGCCCGGTCAGTGGGTCAATGCGGGCTGGTAGGTCTCACATGAACTCCGTAGACGGTAGCTCTTTTGCTGGCAGCTGTGATTAGCAGCTGCTCGTGCCATGCGCGGCTTTGGCTGGTGCGACGCCCGCGTCATACCCACTTGCCCTGCAAGACGGCCCAGGTGAAGTTGAGGCTTAATCCGACCAACACACTGTACTTCTGGCGCGGCGAAAACACTGTGTCGTCCGCGAGCAAGAACACTGCGCTCAAGGCGCCGAGGAAGAAGCCCAAGAGGAGCCCTATAAGGCTGAGGTGGTGGCTGGCGTCGTCCTGGTCGACCGTGGTCGCTCCAGGCACCTGCACGTTGCCAGCGTCGTCGGTGGGCTCGTTGGTCACGGTGGAGTTGATCCAGCGCTCCTCGAGCGCGCGGAGCCGGTGCTGGGCCGATTCTTCCTCCTCCACGTCGGCAATGTCCGCGTTTGTACTGGCGCTGCTGCCATAGAGCAGCACAAACTGCCGCCGCAATTCCTCCACGTCTGCCTCGCTGAAGCCCTGCTGGAGGAGCCGGTCGAAACCATACACCTGCGGTGCTGTCAGCGGCGCCGGCGCCTGGTCGAGCTCTGCCTCCTCTTGAAGCTGCTGCGGCGTAAGCTCGTCGCCCACCACGCAGTGTACGTACACGCGGTCGTCTTCACCTCCGCTCAACACCGTCTGCGCCACGTCGGTCGACCCGTTGAGCACACGGCCGCTGTGAATGAGCCGGAGCCGGCGGCGAGCAAGCGGCGGGGCGCCCGCCCGCACCTCGGCCCTTATCCACCCCACCGTCACCTCCGCCAGCGGACGTGGTGGGAGCGCGAGGTCTGCAAGCTGCGTGCCATTCACGCTGTCTGTGAAGCGTATGACGATCTGCTTCATGCTGCTGGGGAGGAGACTGCTTGGGCCCCAGCTATATGTGCGGTGGACACACGACCACATGCTATATGAAGCACGCCCGCGCCGCTGCAGCGCCTACCTCGTCTGCGCCAGACGGCTCTTTGTAACTTGTGCCCAATTGGCCGTGACTTCGCGCAAAATGGCCCCGAGGATGCCATTTCCCTTCTCTGGTACTGGCAGCCTGCAACTGGCGGTCACGGCCTGCATTCGTAGAAGTCGCCCGCACCGGCGTTGCCGCCGCCACCGTGCGGCCGTGCGGGACCCATGCCCCGCCTAGCGTACGCCGCGCCCGCGAAAGGGAAGAGGTCGCCACTGCGCCGCCACCGCCGCCACCGCCGCCAGCTCGTGCCAGGATCAACCTGCATATAACTAGAGTGCTATCGGCGGGGTCCCGGCGTCTGGCTCGCATCATTCTCTCGCCACAAGCCATTGAACCCAAACAAGCATGTCTGTGGAAGAACCCTACGGCCAGGACCAGGACGCCACCCAGGACACGTCTCTCCGGTACGCTGCGTACGCCAACCGCTTGCGCACCATTCTTCGGGCATCGCACCGCTATGTCGCCTACACCTCCGACATTGGCGAGCTGTTCCGTCCCGTGGCCCACCCGTACCTTGTGTCGGTGGGCTACGGCATCTCGTGGCTCTACATCTTGGGCGATGTGGGCTACTTTGCGTGGAAGACCAAGATGAAGGCTGAGGGTACCTACACGCCGGGCCTCATGCCGTGGCAGCCCCGGCCCGTTGCTGACGCGCAGGCGGCGCTGTTGTTCCGCCAGGAGAACGGAAACCGTGCGGTGGACACCAATTGGTCGGTGGCAATGTGGAAGCGGTTGGTGTTCCAGAGCATCGCCTCCATGGGTCTCCCCGCGTTCACCATCCATTCCTCGGTGCGCTACTCGTCCTTGCTCTTCAAGAACGCGCTGCCCTTCCTCAAAACCTACGGGCCCGTGGCTATCGGCTTGCTGGTGGTGCCCTTGTTGCCGTACGTGTTTGACGAGCCGGTGGAGCACGCCACAGACTGGGTGTTTGACCGCGCCGAGGAGTTGTACAACGCCCGGTCCACCAAGCTCGCCTGACGCGCACCTACACTAACAAACATAGCTTCGTTGATTCTGTACCGGCTCTCCTGTAGTCTTACTGTGGCCGCGAGTAGTTGAGCGTGCCGCAATGCTTGCACGTCCTGTTGTCGATGCTGCCCTCAAAGGCCAAGATGGCGTCCTTCACCTGCGTGCCGAGGTCGGTGCAGTAGAACTCGGCCTCGTGAACCACCTCCCGGCACTTGGAGCAGTACCAGCGCATCCTGTCGTTGACGCCAGCAGGACGATCCTGCTCCACCACCAACCCAATGGTGTCGGCGTAGCGTACCGGGTTGTGGGGAGTGTTCCCTGGCAACAAAAACGAGTCACCCTCGGCGATAGTAATATCGCGGAACTGGCCCTCGTCCACTACGCGCAATGTCATGGAGCCCTTGAGCTGGTGGAAGTACTCGGGTGTCTGATTAATGTGATAATCGGTGCGCTCGTTCGGCCCTCCCACAATCATCACAGTGGCACCGCCACGGTGAAGGCAGTAGTTATTCACCGGGGGCTGGAGAAGGTGCGAGTTGTCAGCAATCCACTGCTTAATGTTAATTGGGTCGGCAAGCATGGGAGTAACTCGGAAGATGGTACCAGAAATGCGACTCATTGGTACCGTGTGCAGGCTGGTTTGTTGCATGCGCCCCACCATGCAAGGCGAATGCGGGTTGCAACACGGGGTGCACCTGTGGGGGACCGTTGCCTAGGGTGTGAACCCATAAGGACCCCAGGACAGGGGGTGCACGCGTGGGGGCGCGCAGTTTCGTGGGGGTGCATCCCGGAACCGGCGCACGTCACAAGTCTGGACAGGATCTACAGCGTATCGCTAAGCATGTATAGAAGTCAGTGCTCCAAAATGGTCAAGTTACCGGTGACGACAACATTCTCCAAAATGGCACCGTTGGGGATGTCGATCTTGTCGCCGTCGTTGCACACTACAATGACGGTACCCTTCAACTGGACGCCGCGGCCCAAGGTGACGTTACCGGTGATCGTCAAGTGGTCCAACTCCAAGATCTTGGGCATGTGGGGGATGCGCTGCTGGAAGCCCGACACCTTCTTGAAGTGAGAGCCCAACTTGATCAACGGGTTGGCGAAGCCGTCACGCGTAGGGTCCAACTTCAAGGCGCCGTGCTCCAAGTAGAACAAGTCGGACTTGACCAACAACAAGTCGGAGCAGGTCTTGACGGGCAAGAATCTGGCACGGGGAACCACGACACCGTGGGCGCCCTCAAAGTGGCGGATGGCAGCGCCGACGGCGGTCTCCAACTGCAACACGTTGATGTCGGAGTGGCCGATGGAGATGGTCTTTTGGTTGGGGATGATCTCGGACTCGATGCCGTTGCTCTCCACGAGGCGCTTGATGGCCTTGAGGTTGATCCACAAGTTGTTGGTGTTGAAGTACTTGAACTTCTTGATCGACTTGAAGTCCTCCACGTGCTCCTTGGGCACCTGAGCAATCTCCAACAACCGCACCTGGCCCTCGTAGTTGATCAAGGTACCACCCTTGACGTCGGCGCGGGTCTTGTCGGTCAACTCCATGAGGTACTCTGCACCCGATTCGAGCATGTGGTCGAGGATCTTGGTGTCGACGGTGGCACCCAAGTTGTCACCGTTGGACACGAAAAGAATCTCCCTGCCCTGGGCAAGGAGCGCGTCCAACTCGCCCAGCGACACGAGGGCCTCGAACAAGTCACCGTGGCCCGGCGGGTACCACGCGTTGAGGTCGTCGTCAAACGACTGCGGCACGGGCAACAAGGAGTCCTTGAAGATGCGGGGGAAGCGCAGCTGGTTGAAGGTGCGCACGCGGATGCGGTGGCCCTGGTACTTCTTGATGATCTTGGCCGTGTCCTCGTCGGTGTTGAACGAGTTCATCAAGAGAAGCGGCACGTCGGTGTCGTACTTGCGGTTCAAGTGCTCGATCTGGCGCACCGAGAGGTCCAAGAAGGTGTTGCCGTCGCGCACCTCAATCACCGACTTGGGGCCCACGCAGCCCATCGACGTGCCGAGACCACCATTGAGCTTGAGCACGGCAAGCTTGTTGAGGTTGTTGGCACCAGACTCCTGGAGCGACGCGTACTTAACCACCTCGTTCTGGTCGGGGGACCGGATCTTGTCCCAGTCGAGAGTGGTGCCGGCCGCCTTGTCGGTGAGGTACCGGCGGAAAAGCGCAAAGAACGAGTCCATCTCGTTCTCAAAGCGCTGCTGCTGGTCGCGGTTCTCCACCGTGTCCGCGAGGCCGTTGAGCGCGTTGCGCATCTGCAGCGCCGCCACGTTGGTGGCCGTGTTGTCGAACGCCTGGGGTTAGTGCTGCTGGGAGCCGTGCGGCTGCCGCCAGCCATTGGCTGGCGCCGCGCTGTCATTACATACATAGGTCGACTGCGTCTTGGTGTGCTTTTTCGTGGGGAGAACCATCGTTTGTTTTGTTGCGCTGCTCGGTAAAAAATGATCAGGGGTGGTGCTGCTTGAAAATCTCGTGGGGTAGGTGTCTGGGTGTGACACAAAATCGCGGCGGTGGGGGCAGGCGGGCGGTGGGTGGCCGGCGCGGGCGCTCGTCTGGCGGGCCCGGCCTGCGTGGGGGCGCGTTCCTGGAGGAACAATAGCGGTTCTGGGGAGACGCTCGGAGTGGTACCATGGCCGTCACCGGAGCAGCGAGGCCTCCCACCTCCACGTGCCGCAAGGCGTGCCCCCACGCGCCGGCGCCGGAGCGCTGGCGTCCCCACCTGCAGACGCAGAGAGAGTGGGGAACAGCTTACGTAAGGGCAATCGAAGGTGGGCAGTTTGACGACAGTTGCTCCAACAGCGCACGCCGTGCACCTGATGAGCGGCGCGTGACCTAGTGGACCAACTCCTGCAGTCCTGACACCCTGTGACCACCGGTTTGTATGTAGGAACTAGTTCGTGTGCAACTAAAATCGATGCCGCCTCATGTTTTGCGCCGAGCACATATTTTTACCCTCAGCACCTCAAGTCGAAAATAGATTGCGCCCCGCTCTCTGTGGTGTTTACAATCACGGATGCTACATTCATGACGTTGGGCTGGTAAATACCCTGTAATAAAACAAGGCTGGTTATGAGGGGTGGTTGTGAGCGTGCGCTTTTCGGCTGACTTGGCGTGAAAGCTAAGGGTCCTGCCGTGGGGAACCGTGGGGGCATCCAGCACCTCTCCACAGCACCGCACAGCCGCCGGTGCAGTCGCATCCGCTCACACTACTGATGGGTCTAGCGACGGCTCGAGTTCCATGTAAGCGGCCGCTCGGAGTGGGGCAGCTACGAGCGGCAGCGATTTTTCTTGGTACTAATTGTTCCGGTGGCTTGCAACAGGGAAGCAAACCAAGCAACATCGTCACGCATAAACAAACATGTTCATAGTTCCAAAAATATCCCTATAGTCCCTGCAGTGAAATAAGACTATGACGTCATGCGCGCTTCCCTTGCCTATCCGACGAGATATCAGTACAGGGAAACCGAGCAGGGACCACCCTACCGTGGTGCTTGGCTTGTGAAAGGTTGGCCACGCAGCTTTGCTATGCACGCTGAAACGGATGTTGGGGTGTTCGTGATGCGCGGATTTCCTTCTCGCTGGAGCAGTTCTGAAAGCGGCACGATCCCGCGAACCTTAATTCCGGTAGATGCTTTTTTTAGATTTCATGGCTGCAAGAGAATTGTTGTCATCTCCATTGTTGCCACAAGCTTTCAGGAACTGGTGCATTTGTGCGGGTATAAATTCAAGAGGTTTTCCCATAATTTCTCCTCAAGATTCACATTCATCTTACAAATATGAAGCTTTCCACTCTCGCTTACGCCGCTGCTGCTTCTGCTGCCACCTCCGAGTTCGCCATCAACGTTGTTGGCGGCGGTACCCAGAACCTGGGTATCTCCGGCCACTTCCACGCCGGTGCCGGCGAGGATGCTGTTCTCATCGGCCAGCCTGGCTCCAAGTTCACCTACGATGATCAGACCAAGATCTTGTCTGAGGGTAACAACTACAACCTTGCCTTCGACGGCGCGTATGTATGGTTCTCCCCGGGTGCCAACAATGCTGTCACCTTTGACTCCAATGGCTACTTGAACGTTAATGGCTCTGCCGACGGTTTCTTCAACTGTCGCGATGACCAATCCACCAACCCGTACCTCAAGGGCAGAAACGTGCTCAGCTACTATGCTAATGGTGAGGCCCCCCAGTACTGCTCTGCCATCAAGTTGCAGAAGGCATCTGCTGCCGTCAGCAGCTCTCCTGCGCCCGGCGGCTGGGCCAACGTCACCACTACTGGCATTACGGTGACCGACTACGTTACTTACTGCCCGGAAGCGACTACCATCACCATAACCACTTGCTCCAACCATGCTTGTGCCCCCCACCCTGTCACCGTAACTGGTCCTTCCACCGTCACCGTGACCGGCACCTGCGTGGTGCCTTCGGCTCCTGCCACCACTGCGCCCGCCAAGACCACTCCCAAGACCGTGGCTGCTCAGTCCACCCCTCCTGCTGCCCCTCCTAAGGCTTCTATCTCCGAGAACGCTGCCGGAAAGCAGGCTGTTGGTGCTGTCGCTGGTCTCGCGGTTGCCGCTGCCCTTATTCTCTAGGGAGTTGAGCCGATCTTCAATTTCTAAATTGTTCAATTATTAATACTTCTACAATGTCATATTTCCTTCGCTCAATGTAAGTTGTCCCGGCTTGTCCGCCGCAGTATACTTCCGGGTTGTATTGCTTGCAACGGTGATAAATGCCGAGATCTGGGAAGGCCATCTCCAGTTTATTGTTACGAGGACGAAGGGGGAAAAGAAAGTAACCATACAAGAGTATACCGGAGGATCTGAACCGCCAGCACACCCAACTTCAGCTGCCTACGGAATCAAATGTGCCAGAGCCTATAAATCTGTACTTCATAGTCTCTAGAGACCTTTAGTTTTCCACATTCCTCCTGGTGGCCAAGCTGGCTAAGGCGCGAGACTGTAATCGTTACGAGAGTAATCTTGAGATCGGGTGTTCGACTCACCCCCAGGAGATTTTTTTTGATGTAGTTTGTTTCAATTAAGCGGCCTAAGATCATGTCATAGCAAGAGAGATACATCAAAAGGACTGTTGTAACTTTGCGGGATTGACCCTCTAAGTTTTCTGGGGCATTGTTATCGAACTAGTAAACTGACACAGAAAGAGACAGTCGAATATGCACACCACGCCCTCTATTAGACTACCACATGAACACTACCGCTGGGGTACCGCTAGTATTGACGAGGACGTAATGTTTGCAACAGCTGTCCTCTCAGGCTCACAAAAAAAGTCATTTCTTCTACATCTGATACATTTGGCGTGTACGGCAAGCTGAGTCGGCTCTCATGCACCACACACAAGCGAGTTTGCACCCTATAATAAGGCGCCTGCATAACGGTAGACCTAAAACTATGTGCAGTCTACATTATTTATACGACGGGGAACAAAGCAGTTATTTTTTGAAAGTCGCGCTCCGCTTATCGGGCTTGCAGCAAAATGTCGTTCATCCCTACAACGCTCAATAAGTTCCTGCTAGTATCTCGAAATCGACTAACAAAAAAAAAAGAGACTTCATGAAGAGATGGGGTAGCATCAAATTTGACATATGCCTTACAAGTCAAAACTGAAGCGCTTATGGTGTCAAGTTCGTTATTCCTACAGCTGTGGCTGAAGTCGTAAGTTATTACTTAACAGGGTGAAATTGCGATGCAAATTCAACGTATTGACGAGAAATATCAAGATTCTGCGTTCGACAACACCGATTCATTCCCAATTGAATAAGATTACAGACCGAAAAAAAAACTTCATAAAAGATTGCACGATCTGAAGCAAAAATGTTATATACTTTCAAAAGGGTTGGTTTCAGTTACCACAAACTCTCAAGCTATCAAGCTAAAAGTTGAATAACCTGTGGGCTCCTTGATTCATTTACTGTTACCTATACAAGGAGATAATGAAGGTATAACCTCCGCTACAAAATTGTGACCAATTGAGAACAAAACAATATATTTACTCCTCACGGATAAAATCATATAAATCTCTACTGATATCCTGCTTATGAGTACTACACAAGCCGTGGGATGCTCCAGCATAAATCTTCTCGGTAACTTGTGGTAAAATCTTCACGGCTTCCTTACTGGAGGCATTGGGAGGAACAATTTGATCCTCATCACCGTAGATTACCAAGGTTGGGATTTTCATCGTACCGAGACTGGAAGCACTACTACTCAGTTCACCACCACGAAGGTGTTCACTCCATCTGGTGCTAGCTCTGCTACCACCACCACGTTTGTGGTGACTGAGGTTACACCTACTCCCCTCTCTACTATCACCGAGACTGGAAGCACTACTACTCAGTTCACCACCACGAAGGTGTTCACTCCATCTGGTGCTAGCTCTGCTACCACCACCACGTTTGTGGTGACTGAGGTTACACCTACTCCCCTCTCTACAAGTACTGAGACTGGAAGCACTACTACTCAGTTCACTACCACGAAGGTGTTCACTCCATCTGGTGCTAGCTCTGCTACTACCACAACCTTCGTTGTGACCGAAGTGACTCCCACGCCGCTTTCTACTATCACCGAGACTGGAAGCACTACTACTCAGTTCACCACCACGAAGGTGTTCACTCCCTCTGGTGCTAGCTCTGCTACCACCACAACCTTTGTGGTGACTGAGGTTACACCTACTCCCCTCTCTACAAGTACTGAGACTGGCAGCACTACTACTCAGTTCACCACCACGAAGGTGTTCACTCCCTCTGGTGCTAGCTCTGCTACCACCACAACCTTTGTGGTGACCGAAGTGACTCCACCGCCTGTATTTACCGGGAGTGTACCTCATCCACCATACCAGAATACCACCAGAAGTCATCCTGCTTCGTCGGCTACAATAACGAGCAAGAGCATCTTCACTGATTCCATAACTTGCAAAGATTGTTCCAAGTCAACAGAGCCTCTTGCTCCCAGTGGTGGTGGTACTGTGACTTCTATGGATACCACATTGGTCACGGTTCCTTGCGACAAGTGCACTGAGCAGACTACCCAAGTAGTATCGTCCCAGTCTCTGCCTCCAGCCGTGGCTGTGCCGCCGGCGGGACACACCAACAGTGTCGGTGGCTCCAATCCCACGACTAGTCCTGGCGGAAACGGAGGCGGCCATGGTAGCCCGGGCAAGCCCGACTCCCCAGAATCGCCGAACGGTGGCCCAGGCAACAGGCCAAGTGAATCTACATCTTCAGGAGCATTTACCGCCAGCATTGCTACTGCCGAAGGCAGAGCTGCGAGCAAATACCCACACAGTGGGATGGCTGCCGCCCTTGTGTTCATCTACATCCCCTGAAGGTGATACCATAATGTCTAAACAAACTAATGCTTTTTCTTTTTCCCACCTATCTTAACATTCAGTTTCAGCATCTACGTGCTGATTTCACACATACTATGGACACTCTTATACGACTTCTTCTTTTCTCCGATTTCGGTTACCAATGCAACACTCTTTTTACTGCATGTAGTGCATGATCTCGAATAATTCTGCAAGGCATAGTGGATTATTATTCTCCAGCGCGGGGACTCCCCTATCTGAGCGAGAAAGTGCGCAGGAACCGGCCGCCTCCTGTCGCGACTGGCGCGCGCCAGGCTTGCACGGGACTCGCGCACGTCACGCAGCGGCCGCGGCGTACGCGGCGGCGCCGCAGAGCCAATCCCAAGGCCTGCATTCGTAATCATGCGTCGCGGCGTATGTCGCGCTGCACCCTAAGATGAGGCGAGCCAGAACTGCGACACAGCGACCCCAGTGGGGCACTGCTACCTGACAACCGGTGCCATGCTACACGGAGCCGCAAGGACGCGCCCGTCCCCTCCCCCACCGCTGCCCGCCGAGATGCAACCGACCCGCTCCTATTGTGTGCGCCCGTAATTTCGGTTTGTGTGCACGATGCTGCACGTACCACCCGCACACCGCTTTCCCCACAGAGTGTATAAATAGCGCTCCACCGCCGCCAGAAAACAGCCACGCATTCCGCACCCCGCCACTACTGCAGCGGCATACCGGCACTGGCGATTGGTGGTGCAGTGCGACGCAGCGCCATGGACGCGCAGCCCCCGGCGTACGCTGCGGAGCCGCTCCCTGGGTACGCGCCTACGCTCGAGCGGTACGGCCTCGCCCTCCTCAAGACCGAGTTTGTCACTCCTTACCACGGCAACACACGTGCTCGCGGGTGGCGGCCGGTGGTGCTCGAGCTCAACCTGACCCAGCTTGTGGTGCACGAGCTTGCCGCGCCGCCCAAGCTCGCCGAGCTCGTGGTGCTGCTCTTTCACGAGACCAACAAGCTCGACGCCTACCACGATATTATCAGCAGCGTGCAGCAGTTCAGCTTTGACGACGACGAGCTCGACGCGTACGGTGACGCGGGCCCCTCCGCGCGGTCGGCGTTGGCCGGCCTCAAGGCGCGCTGGGACAAGAAGAAGGCGCTCAAGGCGCTCCGGCAGTGCCTCCCGCGCTACTACGAGGACGTGGGCAACAACCGCATGCTCTTTGAGGCCACCGACAGCGCGGCGTTGTTCCACGAGCTCATGGCAAAGTACGGCGGCCGCCGCCTCCACTGCCTCACCTTGAGCAACGTCAAGGTGGGCGAGGCGCCGTCGCTATTGCACTTACTCGCCCAGAGGGAGCTCAATGCGGCCACGCTCGTGCGCTTCAAGAACGTGTTGCGCGCGCGCATTGAGCTCAAGCAGGTGCTCTTGCAGTTTTGGTCCTTCTCCAGCATGGTGGCCTGGTATACCGGCCTCACCATGGCCGGCGACCTCGCCGCTCCACTCGACACGCGCGACTTGACCCGCATCCGCCTGGTGCCGTCGCTGCTGTCACGCAACAACCGCCTCTTGCATGCCATTGCCGAGGACCCTGGCGCCCCGGCGCCGGTGCGCCAGGAGTTCTGCAAAGAGCGGTCGCGCGCAGGGTCGCTCTCCAGCCTCAGCCGGCTGAGCCTGGGTTCCTCGGTGGAGTCGGTGGTGCTGATTGGAAGCTACAAGCTAGTGCTGGGCGACGACAAGTACACACCCCACGAGAAGCAGTATATTGCCAACTGCATCCCGCGGCTCAACTCGTGCGACCGATGGTGCGGCAAGACGTTGACGTTGCTGAACTGGAGGGAGTTTTGCGGCTCCAGAGAGTCGGTGGCTATTTCCGATGACGACTTGTTGGGCCTTGCCATCAGCTACGACCGCCGCAAGGAGGCGCTGCGGCAGGGCCAGTGCCGCCGGTTCTTTGTGCGCAAGCAGGGGCTTGTGCTGGTTACATGACGGATGGGATCTGTAATATATGCATAGAGGGTGGGCGCCCTCTCGGTGAAACCACACACTGTAGCTTCTGCAGGGGCGCGGCGCCGGGCCGAAGCGCTGACTGAAACGCTTGGCGCTCGCGTGCGGCCACCGTAGGTTCTACTGGCCAGTCCGTTCACATCCATTCCCATTTAACACGGCGTACCGCCACTATTTTTACACTATAATACACTTAGTCCTGGTGCATGGGACTGGAGGCTGGCGCCATGTCGCCGTCGTTGGCGTAGTCGCTGTAGCCCGAGATGACGTAGTTCTCGGCCTCGTCCGACGGGCTCAACCGGAACGCCGGCAGCTGCACCGGGGTCAGAAGCAGCTGCGGCGTGGACGGCATGTCGTAGTCGGGGCGCGCGGTGTACACCGTGGTGGCCGCGGGCAGCGACGCAAACGAGTAGTCCTGGAACGACGAGTCCTCAAACTTGGTGACGGTCTCGCCCTTGTCCGAGGTGTACTGGCGCAACGAGCCCCAGGGCGTGATCTTCACGAGCCCGCCCTCGGGGTGGTGGTAGATGGGCCACTCCTCGGTGTCGTCACGGTCACACACGGGCTTTTTCTGCACGACGCTGTCGTCGTCGCACTTCCTTTTCTGCATCATGGCGGCGGGGCGATGAGCACGGCGGTCGGGGTCGGGGTCGGGGTCGGGCCTCGAACCGGGGTCTAGAGAGTGTGTCTGACGCCGCTGTTGCGGTCGGCGCTATCCTATTCGGGCGCTGCGGTGCTGGGGCGCACACAAGCGGGGGGAGGCAGTCAGAGAGGGGCGGAGATGGCCTGGTTCCAGAAGAGGCAGGCCGAGGAGTGCTGCGGTGAAAAAACCTTCGCTAGCGAGATGAGAAGGGCACCGCTGGCAGCTGCGCGATGAAGTGAAAGTGGCGGTACAAAAGCTGGTGCCGGCACAAAAGTGAGTGACGCCGGAGGTTCCCGCTGGGCTGCGGCGGCAGACGCTGCGTATATATAGTCGAGAATTTTTCATCCTGCACACAGGCACCGGGGCATGGCTGGCGCGTCTGCGCACGCGACGCATCGCTGACGTAAGCCACCGCTGACGTAAGCATTGTCTCATTACCTCAGCGCTTACCTCAGCGGCTCTTTGTGTAACGTTTTCCGCCAATGAAAAATTCGCCAAACGAGCACGCTTTCCTCTCCACCCACCATGTTGAGATCGGTCCAGCGGTCGATTGTGCGCGCCCGCGTGCCGTGCGTGCGCCCGCTCAGCACCGCCGCGCGGCTCCTTGCCGAGCAAACGGAGCGCAAGCCGTTCACGGACGCCCTTGGCAGAGACGTCCAGCGCTACTCCAGCGAGCCGGGCACCTTTGGCAAGACCACCTTCCTGGAGGTGATGGACGAGGTGGACATGACGTGGGGCCGCGACGACGACCCCAAGCACGTGGACAAGCAGAACACCAAGATCCGCCACTTTACCATCAACTTTGGTCCCCAGCACCCCGCCGCCCACGGTGTGCTTCGGCTCATTCTCGAGCTCCACGGCGAGGAGATTGTGCGTGCGGACCCGCACGTGGGTCTCTTGCACCGTGGAACGGAGAAGTTGATCGAGAGCAAGACGTACACGCAGGCGATCCCGTACTTTGACCGTCTCGACTATGTGTCGATGATCACCAACGAGCTTGTGTTCTGCCTTGCCATCGAGAAGCTCCTCAACATCGAGGTGCCCATCCGTGCCAAGTACATCCGCACGCTTTTTGGCGAGATCACCAGAGTGTTGAACCACTGCATGTCGGTGCTTTCGCACATTATGGACGTGGGTGGCCTCACGCCCTTCTTGTGGGGCTTCGAGGAGCGTGAGAAGCTCATGGAGTTCTACGAGCGCGTGTCGGGCGCCCGCTTGCACGCCAACTACGTGCGCCCGGGCGGCGTGTCCCAGGACCTTCCTGCCGGCCTCTTGGACGACATCTACATGTGGGCCACCCAGTTTGGCGACAGAATCGACGAGGTCGAGGAGTTGGTCACCGACAACCGTATCTGGAAGGCCAGAACCAAGGAGGTGGGCATTGTCACCGCCGACGACGCTTTGAACTACTCCCTCTCCGGTGTCATGTTGAGAGGCTCCGGTATCCCCTACGACATCAGAAAGGCCCAGCCCTACGACGCCTACCCCTACGTCGACTTTGACGTGCCCGTGGGCCAGAACGGCGACTGCTACGACCGTTACTTGATCAGAATGGCCGAGTTCAGACAGTCCTTGCGCATCATTGAGCAGTGCATCAACGACATGCCCGAGGGTCCCATCAAGGTAGAGGACTACAAGATCTCGCCCCCGCCCCGTGAGTTGATGAAGGAGGACATGGAGGCCTTGATTCACCACTTTTTGCTCTACACCAAGGGCTTCTGTGTGCCTCCCGGTGAGACCTACACCGTGATTGAGGCCCCCAAGGGTGAAATGGGTGTCTACTTGGTGTCAGACGGCACTGAGAGACCATACAGATGCTCCATCAGAGCGCCGGGCTTTGCCCACTTGGGCGCCTTCGACCACATTGCCAGAGGCAACTTGTTGGCCGACGCCGTCGCCATTATCGGTACCATGGACTTGGTGTTTGGTGAGGTCGACCGCTGAACACACGACTACGAGGCTTTCTCATTGCATAATATTAGACCCGTTGTAGGCGCAGCTTTGTGTGCGCACGCCATGGAAACTACGACATGGCGCTGTAGATCATGTACAACGACCCCGCCGCCCCAAGTGCCACTGCCGCCTTTCCCATGATGCCGTCGTCGTCCTGATGCTGCGGCCCCTGGTACATATGCGGGTTGCTGGTGGCGGAGGCCGTGGCGCCGCCCAGCGACGACCGCGAGGCCCCCCGGTGGACCTGGCGCATGAGGTGCTTGGTGATGAGCTCCTCGCTCACGTTGGAGTGGCCCAGCAACTGGCGCAAGATGGCCTCGCGGTCCTCAGGCGCGAGCTGGCGGTTGAGGAGCCGCTGCTCAAACTTGAGTAGCTTTCTGAGATGCTCGTTGTAGTCGAAATGGGGCACGCCGAACCGGTCGCCGTGGTCCACGTGCTCGCCCGAGAAGGTCGACTGCTGCTCGTGGCCCGAGAAGTTGCGCACGCGGCTGCGGCTGGTGTGGAGTCCCAGTGGAGAGTAGCTGCCGCCCCGCAGGTAGTACTTGGCCTCGCCATAGTACGCGTTGCGCCAGGCGTCGCTGCCCGACCGCCTCGCGTGGAACGCCAGGCCCATTCGCAGCGCGGCGGCGGACTGTGCGTTGTCGGCGTCGTACTTTTTGCGCTGCTTGGGATCTTTGAGGGTGTCGTACGCGCTGACAAGCTCGATGAAACGCTGCTGGTTGGCCTCCTTGGCCTCGCCCTCAAGGTGCAGGTTGAGGTCCGGGTGGTACTTCTTGCTGAGCTTCTTGAACTGGATCTTGATGTCCTTGAGCGCGGCATTGGGCGGAAGCTGGAGCACATCGTAGAAGCTCTGGAGAAGCACGCACGACGGCCGCATGGCGAAACGGGGCCGCCTGGGTTCTCTGGTATGGTGATTTGGTGTAACACAGCTGGTCGGAACGGCTGGGCTTTGTCGAGAGACGCCAGCGAGAAGCGGTGATTTCCGAGGTCGGTGATTCTGGTCCAGCAACATCGCAGCCGGGTATACTGGACTGTGTGCAGTCCGGATCTTCTCTGCTGGAGAAGCCACGGCTAGACCGCGACGAACCGGCTTGGCTGGTGGCTTCTCGCGAAGTTCTCGTAGGGAGATCAACGCCGCTTGGGAGCAAGGAGCAGGCTAACAACGGCGTGAAGCCGGGGACGAGTAGGCCGGGAGCTTATGGGGGGAGCCGGTCACGTGGATGGCAGCTTCCCCCAGGAATGCTCTCATTGGCTCCCAAAGCGGTTACAGTACCTCATTGAGCCTTCACTTTGAGCTGTTCCGGCGTGTTGCGAGGCGGCTCCATGTTAAGCTGGAGAAGTTACAATTCTTACGCATCGCGTCCGCAGGTGTCTAAAATACCAAAATTGCAACCCCCAATCACGCGCCACAACTAAGCCTCTACATATACGTCCATGCTATTGAACTTCCCCCGCTACAGCTCCGGCGCCCTGACGCCCAGCGAACAGAAGAATGACTTTTGCAGCTACCCCGGACTTTGCCACGTGACCCGCCACGCGCACCCCGACACCAGGCATCGTGGCGAAAATTCTATATAAAGGCGCGGCCCGCGCGGTGTCCGCACTTCACCACCACATTATGCCTCGTCAGAGAAGATCCGCCCCCGTGCAAAGAACACAGAGCAGAAGCGCCCACACTGCCGCTGCGCCTGCGGGCCACTACCCCGCGCCTGCTGCCCGCGCCCCGCCCGTGCAGACCACCCAGCAGGGCCCCGGTTTGTTTGGCCAGATGGCCTCCACCGCCGCCGGTGTGGCCGTGGGCTCCACCATTGGCCACACGCTTGGCGCCGGCATCACGGGCATGTTTGGCGGCGGTCTGTCTGTCCCCGCTGAGCCGCAGCAGCAGCAGATGGCGCCGGTCCAGCAGCAGCTGCAGTACGACCAGCAGGCCCGCCACTGCGACGCCGACGCCCGCAACTTCACGCGGTGCTTGGAGGACAACGGCGGCAACATGCAGACCTGCGACTACTACTTGCAGCAGCTCAAGGCGTGCCAGGAGGCTTCGAGACAGTACTAGTGTATATAGAACAAAGCGCACAAGAGACAGTTGTAGGGCCAGACACAGTTGTAGGACCAAGACGGGTCGCGAGGGCGTGCCGTTGCCAAGGTCCTCTTTTGGAGCATGCTGCAGGGTCTGCTTCGCGGAGGGCACTGTCTGCTTCGCGGAGAGCACTGTCTGCTTCGCGGACGGCACTGTCTGCATTGCGGGCGGCACGGTCTACATCGCGGAAGGCACGGTCTACATCGCGGAAGGCACGGTCTAATAACGTACTTAGGCGGCGCGGGCTTTGAGCATCTGGGCAATCGTGTCCACGATACTCTGCTCAAAGGGAATGAACTCGAACCCAAGCAACCGCCTCGTCTCCTCGTTGTGGTACACGGCCGAGTTGGGTTTCGGCGCAATGGCCGCCTTTTGGGGTGCGTCCTTAGCGTGCTCAGGGAACTTGGCCTTGAAGATGTCGACAACGTCGTTCATGTCATAGTAGCTGTCGACAAGAATGAGACGCTTGCCTCCCAAGCTGGGCTTCCTGTGAGGGAGAATGTGGGCCTTGGCCACATCCCGCACGTCAATATAACTGGCAGCAATGGGCGGCACGGTGTCGGTGGACTTGGCGGAGATAACGCCGTTAATGAACACCGGTGTCAGGGTCAACTTCTCCGGCGTGGCCAAAGAGTCAAAGATCTGGGGACCGTAGGTGTAGCCGGGAAGCACCGTGGTGATTGAGAAGTGCGGCTTGTGCTCGGCGGCGTAGGCAAACAACTCCTGCTCCACCACCTTCTTCGACACGGCGTACGCAGCACTGCCGTCCTGGCGCACGGTTTCAATGGTCTCGGGGGAGTAGCTCTGCTCGTCGGCGTGCGTTGTTGGGAGCCACAAGTCGTCGCGCTTCACCAACGCTCCCACCGATGACGTCACCAGCAACGCCTTCATCTGCGGCGCGTGGCGGTGCAACGAGCGCGCCACGTTCATGGTGCCCTCGACGCAGGGACGAAAGATCTTGTTGATGGCGTCCACGGGGTCAAAGCTGATGGGCGCAGCCGTGTGGACAAAGAGCTCCACGTCGGGGTGCTTCTTCACAACGGCGTCGATAGCGTCGGCATCGAGAAAGTCCCCAATAACATCGGACGAAAGCCGCTCATTGTCAAACAATTGCTCCGTCTCACGGCCCTTTTCCTGAGTTCTCGTAATCGCAACCACGGTGTAGTCCTGCTCCAAGAGCTGCTTGATCACGTGGCGGGCGATGTAGCCGTTGGCTCCGGTGACGATTGCTTTAGCCATTGCAAACAACGACTGGTTGACTAGTGAGGATCAGGGGGCGATCGGGGCCCCTTATATAGTGCTGCAAAGCCTCGTGGGCTGCGAGGGCCGTAACTCGGTTGTGTGCCCCTGCCTTCGACGGCTCCCAGATTAGCCGCCGTGCGCGATTTGCAGCATCTGCGGCAGTAGATCGGTCTAGTCCAAGAGCAGCAGCACCTCCAGTGGGCCGCTGCGACATCCACGACTGCAACCATAATAAACTTCGAAAACGACTGCAGCAAAAGATTCGGTGACGACCGCTGGCAACAGCTCAAGGCACAGCTGAAGGGTCGACCGTATTACATGCAGTAGTCCTCCGCCCTCGCACGAGGTGGGCTTCGTGAGGTGCCGTACATGCGAGGGTCCGCAACCGCTGCGAGGAGGTGCGATCACTGAGTTGAGCCACTTCGTGGGCGAGCACCACACCTGTGCCTCTCATGGTGGCGGCAAGGTCTACGTTGCATGTAGACAATGTACAACACTATATTTATGCAGCGCGAGCCCTGTAGATCTGGGCAATGGTCTCCTCCACGCTCTGCTCAAAGGGAATGAATTTGAACCCAAGCATCCGCCTCGTCTCCTCGTTGTCGTACACGGCCGAGTTCGGCTTGGGCGCGATCGCCGCCTTCTGGGGTGCATTTGCAGCGTGTTCTGGGAACCTGGCCATGAAGATGTCCACAATGTCGTTCATGTCAAAGGAGCTATTGACGAGAATGAGGCGCTTGCCCCCCAAATTACGTTGCCGAAGAGGGCGAATGTGGGCCTTGGCCACGTCCCTCACGTCAATGAAGCTGCCGGTGATGGGAAGCACAGTATGAGTGGTCTTTCCCTTCACGACGCCGTTGATGAACTCGACCGACATATTCAACACCTCGGGCTTTGCCAATGCATCCGACACCTGGGGTCCGAACGTAAACGTGGGAAGCACAGTTGTGACGGAAAAGTGCGGCTTGTGTTCGGCAGCGTAGGCGAACAATTGCTTCTCTCCCGCCAGCTTCGACACCGCAAACGCCGCAGAGCCATCTTCGCGTACAGTGTCGATGTTCTCGGGCGAGTAACTCTGCTCGTTGGCGTGCGCTTCCGGGTTCAGCAAGTCGCTGCGCTTCACCAAGGCTCCCACAGACGACGTCACCACCAACGCTTTCAATTGAGCGGCGTGGTGGTGCAAGGTACGGACCAAGTTCATCAAGCCTTCAACGGCAGGCCGAAAGACTCTATTGATGGAGTCCTCCGGGTCCAAGCTGAAGGGCCATGCTGGATGGACAAAGAGTTCCACGTCGCTGTTCTCCTTCACAAACGCCTCAACAGCGTCCACGTCGAGGAAGTCAGGGACAACCGCTGATGAAAATCGGTTGTTGTCAAACACCTGCTCGGCCGCACGGCCCTTGTCCTGCGATCTCACGGTTGCAACCACAGTATAGCCCTGATCCAAGAGCTGCTTGATCACGTGGCTGCCAATGTAGCCATTGGCTCCAGTTACGATTGCTTTCACCATTTGCCGCAAGAAGAACCGCCAATGACTACGAATTGGTGGCAGCTGATGGATTATATATGCGCGCAAAGCCTCCCCCAGTTGTAGCGGTTGCAACCCCGTTGCGAGCCCCTACACCACATAAGGGCGTGGCAAATAACCGCTATGCGGAATTTGGCGGCAGTCGCCGCCCTACCGTGCGTTAATCCCGGTACGTGCATTAGTACATTAGTCAGTACCTCTAACATTGAGAACCTGCTTGATGGAGTCTACCACCGTCTTCTCGAAGGGGATGAAGTCAAAGCCTAAAAGACGGCGCGTCTCACCATTGTCGATCTTCATGGTGCTGGGTATCTCCGGCAAGGTCTCGTTCTTCTCGCCCACGCCCTGAGACTCCTTGGGAAATTTCTCCTTGTAGATCTTGAGTACCTGGTTCGAGTTGAATGGCGCCTCAGCGAGGACAAGTCGCTTGCCCGCCAACTCTTCCCGCTCAGCGGCGGCGATGTGTGCGCGCGCAACGTCCCTGACATCGATGAAGGAGCCGGACCGGCGCTGTATCTGCTCCGGCAGGCGTGTTTTGACCACTCCGTTAACGAATTCGGCCGTCAGGTTCAGCGCCTCAGCGAGCAGCGCCTCGTATGCCTGAGGGCCAATGGCGTAGCAAGGAAACAACACCGAATACGTCCACGACGGCTTCTCCTTCTCGACAAAGTCGCGTATCGTGCACTCGGTGATGATCTTGGATACGCCGTACGCCTTCCACACACTCTCCTTGGCCAGCTCCTCGGGATCCTGGTTCCAGGACTCCTCGTTGATGACGGTGGAGGGAAGGGACAGAATGCTCGGCGACACCAATCCCAACACCGACGACGTCACCACCACCCTCTTGATGTTCTTGCCGTACTTGGAGATCGCCGACAAAGCACTAGTCATGCCGTTCCGCGGGGCAACAACAAAGTCCTTCTCAAATTCGGTTGAGTCCAAGTTCATCGGCAGGGCCGTGTAGAAAAGGACCTCCGCATCGGGATGCTGCTCAAGAATGTCATCAAAAGCGCCGTCTGCACTCAAGTCTTTGACAATTCCGTACGAGAAGTTCTTGTGGCAGATGAGATCCACTGTTTGCTGTCCCTTCTTTTCTTCGCGTACAGAGCCCACGACGGTATATCCCTTCTCCAAGAGCTGCTTGATGATATGACGAGCAATGTATCCGTTCGCTCCAGTGACAATAGCTTTAGTCATGCGGATGAGTTTTGAGGGCCACAAGGGAATTCGCGCTTTTATACTCTATTCACACTGGATATGTGCCCGCGCAATCATTTGACAAATATTTTGTCGCGAAAAAAGTCCGGGAGCATCGAGGATTGCAAGCTCCCAAGGAACCCTGAAGTTTCCTTCGCTGCAGTACCGAATTTTGTGGGCTCAACATATGTAGCTCAATTCCTCTATTATTTTGCATTCTGATGGTGCTTCCTGATTTTGAGGCAGCGGAACCTCTAAGCCTTGTATGTAACTTCTGCCTCGAATGAAGGCTTTGATGCTGCTGAACTACAGCAGTTCACAAACGCTCCCAGACAACCACCACATCAAGCTGCTTTGATGAATCTTTACTTTGTTCTAACGCTACACAAGCTATATTTGCTTTATTTGGATTCGCTGCATTGGCGCTCATTGCCTCTTACCTTTAAGATCTGAGTAATTGAGTCCACGACGGTCTTCTCAAACAGGACAAATTCGAATCCCAACAAGCGCCGAGATTCACCATTCAAAAGCTTAGGCGTGGCAGGCTCCTCTGGCAAGTCCGCTTCCTGTCCAACACCCAACGACTCCGAGGGAAATTTCTCCTTGTAAATCGCAAGGATATGGTTAGAAGTAAACGATTTACTTGCAAGAATGAGTCTTTTACCCACCAATTCCTCTCTTTCGGCCGCGTCAACGTGGGCCCGGACGACGTCTCGCACGTCGATATATGGACCTGAGAGAGTCGGAATCTTGTCGGGTGCCCGCGACTTAACAATTTGGTTGATCAACTCAGATGTCAGGTTCAAGGTTTCAGTCACCAGGGTATCATAAGCCTGAGGACCAAAAATGTAGGCCGGATTGATGGTAGTTAATGTCCATGAAACATCATGGTTTTCAACGTACTCCCAAGCAATACGTTCCTCGATGACTTTAGATACAGCATATGCGGTAGTGGGGTCCTTTCTAGCCTGCTCATGGGTATCATTGTTCCAGGAGTCTTCCGAAATAGTTGCTTCAGGGTTAGAAAACTCACCTACAGAGATGGTGGCGACAATTGACGAGGTAATGATGAATTTCTTCAAGTTCACACCGTATTTAGCAATTGCTGACAAAGCGCTCTTGGTACCTTTTTCTGACGCTTTGAGAAAGTCTTTCTCAAGATCTGTAGAATTGAAGTTGACAGGCAGCGCCGTGTGGAAAAAGATTTCCGTATCCGGGTTCTTGAGGAAAATTGCATCGAAACCATTTTCAGCGCTCAAGTCCTCGAGAATTTCATATGAGAAGTTATTGTGGGCAATTTCTTTAACTGTCTGTTGTCCCTTCTTCTCAGTACGGACAGAACCCACGACTACGTAGTCTCTTTCCAAAAGGTATTTGATGATTTGGCGAGCAACATAGCCGGTTGCTCAAGAGACGACAGCTTTAGTCATGGTGAATTCGTTTGTGAAATTGTACCAGTTCTGTGGCCCTTGCCTTTTTATATTTCAAAGGCCCCCGAGGGAATTATGGACGTCAAACAGGTCAAACTATAATATTGCAATTTAAGCTTTATCGCCACCGTATCCTACCTATCGAACTAAATAGCAGGTGGTATCAAAACAGTTGTGGCTCTCACCAGCATCGGCAAGAGGACTTCGAGTCTATTTCGTTCTTCACCAGGCGGTGATGGCCCGAGAAAGTGTGGATTCTCTATCTCACTCTATGGTGGCCGCAGGTCTTCGGTTCGTAGATACAAGTACTACCAAAAATATCATTCATTGACCTTCTCGGCATCTGTAGAACAATCAGCGACTACAGCATTGCATGTCATCACATACCTTACTTCAAACCCTCTCTCTTACTTACTGAGGTTTTGAATTTGAAATGTTGCCTTAATTGTTGCTGCAACGTCGCGAAATAGCGCAGGGTTTTCACCTTGAGTAGTTACGCCCTTGTGCGACATCATGCGTCCCTTTTGCTTCTTGAAGACACATAACTTCCCTCAAGTTGGCTTGAAAGGTTCAGCATTTACGTTCGGAAATTCGTAGTACTTCGTCGATATTGCACGTCCACTATGCATATCACTCGATTCAGAGATGTGTAGTAAGACAGAACTTCGTACTAGGATCGCCGAAGTTATTTGAGTGACCCCATTTCACTGGAAATGTTCATACGTAGATAAAATAGACTTTAAGATGGAAGCCCGGCAATTGTAGTGGGTCAATGTTATCCACTGGGGGAAAAGTTATTTTTTTTTTCATTCACATCAATGGTCTCTTTGCTACAATCTGTCATCTTATTAAGATGCCTGAAAACAACATAAAACGTAACATTGGAGTTGTAGTCATTCGAGCTAGTCAAAATGTTTTCCATTATTGGCCAAACCGCCAACGAAGGTGCCCTGAGTCGACAAAGTTATAATTATGGAAATGTCTTTTATACGATCAATATTATGTTTACAATTATCTGCACCTAGTTACTGTAGAGGGATCCAATAGGCGTTTTCCAGTCGATGGAGGCATCGAAAAATATCGCTAACTTCCTGACAAGCAGAGGATAAAACCAGAACGACCATCACACCCCTCCAGAACTAATATGTGTCAACTCCCCCACTAACTTTCTCTTGCAGATAAAAATCTGAAGGGGTCCCGCACGCAACTCCAAATTAGAAATATTTCAAGAAGTGTGGCGAATATTAGACCACCGCTCGTTAACTTAACCCTACGAAGCATAACAGAAATTTACAACACACACATCTATTTGGCGCTTCTAACCTCGAGAATCTGAGTGATCGCATCCTCAATGGTTTTCTCAAAAGGAATGAACGCATAGCCCAAGAGTTTGCGTGTCTCAGCATTGAAAACTTGCATCGAGTTGGGCTTAGGAGGAAGGTCAGCCTTTTCACCCACGCCTTGGGACTCACGTGGGAATTTCCTCAAAAAAATGTCACGAACGTCGTTCAAGTCGAAAGGACTTTCAGAAAGAAGAAGACGCTTGTGGCTCAACTCTTCACGCTCCGCAGCCTCAATATGTGCCTTTGCTACGTCTCGCACGTCAATGGCGGTCCCAAAGATGGGAATAATCTTGTCAGGCAGACGAGACTTGACAACCAGATTAACGAATTCAGCAGTCATGTTCAAAGTCTCTGTCACCAGGGAGTCGTAAGCTTGTGGGCCAAGAATATAAGCAGGATTGATAGTAGTGACAGTCCAGGAGGGCTTCTCCTTCTCCACAAAATCCCAAATAGCACGTTCAGCAAGCGTCTTCGAAACAGCGTAAGCAACACGGGCGTCATGCTTACCGTCCTCGATCGTCGCTTCATTCCACGATCTTTCTGTAACAACAGCACTAGGGTCAGACAACTGAGTCACATTCGCCATTGCTACCACAGATGAAGTAACGATAAATTTCTTCAAGTTCTTTGCGTGCTTCTTAATGGCAGATAAAGCACTCTCCATACCCTTCACAGCAGGAATAATAATTTCCTTCTCAGGCTCGGTGGCTCCAAAGTTGACGGGCAGCGCAGTGTGAAAGAAAATCTCCGCGTCAGGGTGCTTCTGGAAAACATCGTCAAAACCATCCTCAACACTCAAGTCCTCAAGAATCGCATAGGAGAAGTTTGTGTGTTTAACAGTGTCAACAGTTTCTTGGCCCTTCTTGTCGTTGCGAACAGTGCCAACGACAGTGTAATTTTTCTCCAAAAGTTGTTTGATGAGATGGCGAGCAACAAACCCAGTGGCTCCAGATACAATTGCCTTTGTCATGATTGTGCTTTGTTTGAGAGTGATGATGTTATACGGCAAAGTTTCTACGATATTTATGACTTTGAGGTTCCGGGTGTTACGAGCCCTATCTCCGATGGAAGCATCAAAGCTTACAAACCCCGAGTGAGCAGTTCGACCATGCTCCGTGTTTAGCAGTGGAAGTAGATTAGTGTGCTTAGTAATTGACATAGCACAACAAATGAAGAAATTACCTGGAATGGTTCCACGGTGTAGCTATCGGAAAAATAAAATTGTTTGAAATGTATTCCTTGGTGAAACTCTCAAAAGTGCCTCTACGCTCCTATTTACAATCGCGATCTCAGTTTAAACTTCACCGCACCAATTGGTTTAGGTTGCCGAATTATAGCATCGTTACGTTTCTGTTGAATACGATTCATGGACAACGCAGCTGGCTCCGCAGTATGGCCACGCTTAACAACCTTACTTTGAGGTGAAACAAGCGTCAGTTATTTGAGCGAGAGATCAGGGACCTAAAATTGCTTAATAATAATTTAATGACGTAGCATTGCCACCAGGTTTGGGGTTATTGCTCTTGCAACCATCTCACTTTCATCTCACCTTCTTCTTTGTGTAACATCCACTCATACACCAATTCTTGTTACGCAAAATCTAAAATAACAGGGAATTAGCAGTTCTCTCACTTCCAAAGCAATATATACGCAGTGAAGTCATTTAGTGATCCCGGGCATGATACACAGCTCTCTGACTTAGGTTGTAGTCTTCGAAACTATCGGCATTTGGGATAGCAAGCAAATTTGCCGTACCGAATGCTTCTTTAGCAGTCTCAACTTGTGGTTTGTAACTTAAGGCTCATAAGGTCAGCCATTTTCAGAATTATGTAGGATTTAATTGATCCTTCTGAGTACACACCTTTTTCCGTCCAATGGAAAAAAGAAAATCTCATACAAATTCCTCTCAGCTCTCTTTGAAGTCTATCCTTTTGAACTTTGAGTCAAGTGAAAGCTACTCAGCACGAGTAAGGTGGTTCAACGTAGCTGAGAGGTGTGGGTATATAACAATGAGAATTTGAGGCTGCTTGAGCGGCCGTGAAAATACTTGACGGCTGCTTTGCTACTTCATTGACGGTAACAGTCTGTGGTAACTGCAGACAACATTCCACGACAGTTCGTAAGCTATTACCGCTGGGCCCGGTGAAACGTGCTCCGCAATTATAGGGTAGTATAAAACACTTCATACAAACGGCACACTACTCACCTCCTAAGCATAACTGAAAAAGGATGCAAATCGAGAGAACCAAAAACATTAATTCTGAATACTTACTTTCCCTTGCCTCAAATATTCTTCTTAACATGATGGGATTGTGTTTCGGTAACACATTTTGTAACGGGCCACTCTCAGCCAAATTTCAAACGTTTGGAGATTGTAAAAAAGGTAATCTCGTTTAGCGGCACCGTGGAATTCGTGTTCCCAAATGAGGCTAAGTGAGTAATAGGTGGCGATGTAACAAAACCCGTAATGGCTGTTATCAACTATAAAGGATTGTGGCCATTTACACTCCTAAAGCGCCATCGATCTTTGTTGACTATAAGACTTCTACGCATGAAATTGAGGTAGTGCCTTCCTTATTATGATTTCTTTCATGCATTTGTGGGAGATTCATTTTGTAGGAGATTCCCATCGTAATGCAATCTAGAGAACTTAGAGAACGAAAAGAGTGTCCCACTTAAAGTGCTGTACCTTTGATTTAGAAGGTACTTTGAGAATTGGATTATTGTTCTTTTCTTTGTTTTGAGAAAATTTGAAGCACACGAATTGTTGTCTATGGTACGTGCTATAGTACTACAAGAGAGAAAAATGTTAATTTGTTACAGCTGTATTTAGATATTGACCGGCAACTGCGTGTTAAATCTACACAGTAATCCAACTGGGCCAGTCACATTTTCGCTCACCCTGCACGGGTAGCCCCGCTATAACTAAGCAATCATCACCGCATTGGCTCCCTCGACTGAAATCCTGAAAAGATGCAGGAATGGCGGAGATAAAGCTGCAAGGCATGATTGCAAGTAGTCTCGCTCAATCTGTTACCAATCGTCTATGCCGATGCGCTTACTAAGCTTGATAGTAAGTAATTTTGTGGTTTAGGAATGTAATCCGTTGTTCGGTGTAAGGGCAAGTCGAATACAGATTACCCTTTTCTTAAAAAAATTTGTGATTTGCAAAGTATTTCCTGGCTCCAACCAGTTTCCCAGTCCTCAGTCTATCTCCAATGAGACTCTTAAGCTCTCTAAACTAACTTTTTTCTGCCCACAACTGGCCAATTGCAACATATTGCCGTAGTTCATGTTGAACTGACTTGCACTTCACATTGTGGGTGTTTCCATTCGCGCGTTGTAACTTGTTTGCGTTCGTAAATTGGCCGTTTTCAAGTTGGGATTGTCCGTGAAGCTGATGAAATTATTTTGTAAAAACCCCAAGACAGAGGGTTAATCGATAGACCGTTGAGGATAGAAATAATCTTCCCCAGAAAGTCAACAGCTCTTCCTTGGTCTCGCTAAGCAAAACCAAATTGTGTGGCACAAACTACGTTTCTTGACATGTGTTTCTGTGATAAATCTGACTATAGCTTCTATTCATGGTCATGGGATTGTACCTTACTCTCGTACCTGCCCCAAATAAATGCCAATTACCGCATACACCTTGTCCAAATGATGAGCGACACCATTGCGTGCAAAAGAACCTGTAGTCCTGGCAATGTTTGCTGCCACTTGGGTGCTTGCCACTCGAAAATATCTGTTGTAACACGTTGACAATCGTTGATAATTGAGACACTTGATAGTTCGCTAAGATGCACTGAACTGACAACTAGTAGTAAATAGTCTAAGTGTGCAACTAGCGTCCCCGAATGACTCTTCATATTGGTTTAGCCTAGACATTCATACCGGATGCAAGAGGCAAACCTGCCAACAATGTTCCCGGTTGAGAGTTGCCAGTCATATGCCCCGATATTTAAATCAAATCCAATGCTGAAAATTCTCTCCTCAGCTCCAATTAGTTGCATTTTCGTAGATCAACAGCCTGTGTTACGGAAGAGGAGTCATTTTACCGGTTAACTTCAGTTCTTTGTAAGAAAACATATGGGCGCCAGCCTTGAAACCTGTAATTACTGTTCAATCATTACAGCGCGCAAAGGATTAGACGAATACGGAGCAAAAGTTAATGATAAATCAAAGTAGCTCCTGAATACCTGGGTAGATGATCTCTGATTGCAAAATTGAAAATAACTTTTGTACCAATATTATAAATTGCGTGTTGGTATTGCATTGACCGACCACAATTTTGGTAAACAGGAAACAACATGTCGACAACACCTGATCTTAGCCTAATTTCCTCGGTGTTAAACTGACAACCTGAGGGACTGCGTAGAAAGAGCATTGCTGCCTGCTCAATTAATATGTCTTCTGTTGGTACGATGCTTTAAGGAAATCTATGTTCCTGGAAGCATAAGTGTCATTAAACTATAATGCTTCCAGTAGTGAATTGTAGCCTCTCAACAAATGAGACCTTTCAGACAGTATCATGCTACTGCGCGTACTTTTAACCATCTTGTTTCCCATTGTCTTGCATTACATTTCATTGAAACATTTCCATTACTGTGTACACAAATATGATGGAAGTTAATCCTCTATTCTTTTACCAGAATAACCTGCTCAATAGTGTCAACAACACTCTTCTCCAAGGGGATGTACTTGTAGCCTAAGAGCTTTCTTGAATTGGCATCATCGTAAGTAGCCGAGTTAGGTTTGGGGGGCAAATCAGCTTTCTCACCGTGGCTATAGTTCGGGAAGTTTCGCTTGTAGATGTCGAGGATGTCATTTGTGTCAAACGCGCTCTCAGTCAAGATGACTCTTTTACCCCCAAATTCAGCTCTTTCGGCAGCTTCAACATGTGCCCTAGCGGCATCTCTAACGTCGATGAATGATCCATTCATGGGATTCACCTTCTCGTTTGCAGGCACCTTCACAACGCCAAGCACAATCTCAGAAGAAGAATTCAAATTAGCACCAGCAGCCTCAATAAAAACTTGAGGACCGAATATGAAACCGGGGTTGATAGCGGTCAAGGTCCAAGAAGGCTTGTTCCTCTCCACAAAGTCCCATGCAGCCTTCTCAGCAAGCTTTTTTGAGGTGAAGTACCCAAAAGCAGCGTTACCGGTGCCAGTTTCCTCGTTGTCAGGATTCCAGCTCTCCTCGTTGACCGTAAAAGTAGGATCTGACAATTGGGGGAGGCTGCCCAATGCAGCAACAGACGACGTCAAAATAACTTTCCGGATATTCTTCCCATGTTGGTGAACTGCGTTCAAGGCGCTAACAGTGCCGTCAACAGCAGGTCTAACAATCTCGTTAAGAGGGTCGGTAGAGCTAAAAGTGACGGGAGAAGCAGCATGAAAGAAAATCTCCGCCTTGGAATGTTTCCTCAAAACTGCGTCAAAGTCATCACTCTTGCTCAAATCCTTGATAATGTCGTAGGAGAAGCCCTTGTTATCGAACAACTTGGCAATTTCACGGCCCTTCTCCTCCGAGCGGACAGTTCCAACAACCTCGTAGTTCTTTTCCAAGAGCTGCTTAATTATGTGGCGGGCTAAATAGCCAGTAGCACCAGTGACAATAACTTGAACCATTGCGAGTGTAGTGTCTGTAGAGATGTAAGTGAATACTTGATGTTGTGATGGAGAAAAAAGTTACTGTATTTATACTACGTAAATTCAGTGCTATTCATACTGCTGACATAGCTCCCCATTGCTTGCTTACAATTAACTGCCATAGATTCCGTATAGCGTAAGCGTTTTGGCAGGCATAGATCATGCGAGTGGTTAGGAGCCCTAACTCCGAATAATACTTACAGGATTACATCTACTTCAAAGTGGCGGGTAAAGTGATACAAGTAGTGTCAGCAACTGGCGAAAGTGAACAGCTGGCGATTCCGTAAAATAACTCTTTAATTAGAATGTAGCAATGAGATCATCCCTATTACTTTTCGTTTATGTGCCCAATTATATGCCGGAAAGTATGGCTTGAGGTTGCAGCCCCTCTAATGCACACCAGCTTGGAGCCTACCTGACTTCAAGCTCTACTTACTCTTTCCACCCATATTATCATTTGTTCACTTCTACCCAAAATCACGAGATACTACTATATTTGTCGATTGTGGCCGTCCTTCTGAATCAAACCACACATTCCAACTTCATAGTTTAAGCTATCAATTTTCTATAAAAGCCGAAAGGTGAAGTGAATACAGTCAATTTGAGGGCACAAGACGATACAGCTGCTTTTCAAGCATGAACTGAAGAACGTATATAATGACAGGCCTGGGACCCAATCCACCCAAGTGCCCGCTCCCTGCACTGAAGATTTTGAGTAAGTAAGTGCAGAGCCTAAGCATGGATAGTCATTGTCATTGAATAATGAATATAGGGCCAGGACCTTGAAACAGCTGACTAGGTCACCGTTAGATATGTCGTAGCGATGTCATTCACAATTGCCTTTGAAATTTTACCGTCATCTGCGATCTTTTTCAATCTTGTCATTTGGTTGGTCATGAAGCGACTGGCTCAGGAAGGTTATAGTGGGATGCTCTGGTTTATATTGCAAGGATGTGGGCAGGAGATTTATTTTCTGGGCAAAACTTTTTGAGGTCCATAGAAGAGAAAGAGAAAATGTATGAATAACTCTTTCACTCTGGTTGAAAGAGCTATCACTCTTTGTGCTCCATACATTGCCTCGAAAACTCACAGCAGCTTTTTTTGTTGTGCGTCACAACTAAAAGTCGTCAACATATATTTCTGAACCTACGTTCGCCCTTCTACGGATTTATGTCTATATTTCTACGTAGAACCACCGACACAGCGAAATATAACCAGACAGCGATTAAAGTAATTCATTATCAGACACCTGAAAGCGTTAGGGGACAGTGAGAAGCTTTGACAGCACTCGTACTCACTCTACTAGTCTTGGAGGGAATAAAAAGAACATCCTATTTGAAAATGATGTTGTCGCTACTCGTACTTCATCTATGGCTTGTGGGCACATACTTTCACTGGGCGTCACTTCAAAGTAAAGAGAGTCATAATTTCTAATGCCTATGTTGTGCAATAACAGGGTACAAAAAAAAAGCTTCTGTAACTTCTCGATAGTACTCTACCGTTCAATTTCAACGAGTGAAATCTCAGTGGCAAACCTGATATTGCAATTAAGTGGAGACTAAGACATTCTCCGATCGCTTTCTTCAATCAAGCATGTTTCCCTCTGATATTACACTAGTAAATGGAAGTTTATCTATTGCCTTCATAGCATATACTGACGCAAAGCAGCTGGGTTCAAGCTCTCGCCAGAACAATCTGGGCGATAGTGTCCACAACACTCTTCTCGAATGGAATATACTCAAATCCCAACAACTTTCTGGATTTGACGGTGTCAATTACCGCAGAATTGGGCTTCGGAGCCAATTCCGCCTCTTGAGGATGGTCCTCCTTTGGGAAGTTTCTCTTGTACACATTGAGAATATCGTTGGTGTCGAATGGTTCCGCAACGGTGACAATTCTCTCACCAGCTAACTCTTCTTTCTCAGCTGCAGCAATATGGGCCCTCGCAACATCCCGGACGTCAATGAAGCTCCCAGTCACTTCACCCACTCTATCAGATGGAGCAGTCTTGATAACTGAGTTGACGAACTCAGACGATACATTCATGTTCTCCTTTACCGTGTCGTTAAAGGCCTGTGGACCGAAAACATATCCAGGGCTGATAACGCTTAAGGACCAAGACGGTTTGTGCTTCTCAACGAAATCCCAAGCGGCCTTCTCAGCAAGTTTCTTGGACGTGAAGTACCCAACAAGGGCGTTTGCAGCTCCATTTGCTTCGGTGTCAGGATTCCAGCTGTTCTCATCTAACTCTCTAGAGCCGTCGTTTATCTGACTTATATTCCCCAACGCAGCAACAGAGGAAGTCAAGACGACCCTCTTCACATTTTCCCCATGATGCTGAACTGCCTGCAATGCACTCTCGGTGCCTCTAACAGCGGGTCTAATTGTGTCATTAAGAGGATCGTTAACATTGAAGCTGACAGGTGAAGCAGTGTGAAAAAAATACTTCACATCTTTGTGTCTCTTCAACACTGCATTAAAGTCATCTTCAGATGTCAAGTCCTCGATGATGTCGTAAGAGAAATTCTTGCTGTTGAATAATTTGGCCACCTGACGGCCCTTCTCATCGGATCTCACAGTACCGACCACCTCATAGTCCTTATCCAAGAGTTGGATAATGAGATGGCGTGCGATAAAGCCTGTTGCACCAGTAACGATTACTTTGTCCATTGAACTGATTGCGCTAGTGCTCTGTTGGGATCGTTGCATAATTGACTACTATAATCAAGCTTTTATACTTTCCTCTATCCTACAGTGAACTGAGGTGCTGACAAACCAGGGAAGCAGAACACAGCAACGCATCCGAGATGGCGCGTGCATATCCATATGCTGCTGACATAGGCGCCACCGTGAAGCAGGAACCTAAACTTAAAATCGGCAAGATACAGAGTGTATTGGTTGCGTGCCCCGATCATAATACGACCACTTTCGCTTACAATTCTCCCCGCAGCTCAGTAACGTTGCATTTACCGCAAACGAACAGTATCGAATACGGCAGACCCGGCTTCATCGAACAAGTTGAGTTCGTATCCTGCAACCTTTCGAGAACCGTGATCTCAATGCCACTCGTAGTACCTTTTGAGCTGTGTAGATGTGTTTGTCCCAGCGACCATAAGGCGTCATAAATATGGGGAAGTCCTTTAGTAGTTGAAGTCACTTACGTGTCGTCTCTTATCAACAATGGCATCCAGTACCAATGAATATCGAGTAAAACTAATGCATCATCCGTGAATTGAGTTATGTGTATATACATCTGTGGCCCAGAGTACTACTTCGATTCTAATGACGTTCGCATCCACAGCACGTTAGACTACGTGAAGTTACCGCTTTTCCCTAACATCTCTAATGCGTGCACTTATGTCGCATCAAAATTTGTAATACCCATGAATATTGAATTAGTACCTCTTTCTTAGGGAGGTTGAGCAACTACACGGCGTCAGGAGCTACTGCTGCCAAAGAAAATTCAAGTCTAGAATTTCGGCTACTTAACTTCAGAAGGAGACTCATCGTCAACCAGAGTCCTATCATTCCCCACTCTTTGCCTCAAAGCTGCTCTCAGGCCTCAGTGGCAAACCAGTAGAATCTGGGATAAGGTTTCATGAACAGTCTTCTCGAACGAAGTGTCATTGAAATTGAACAACTCTCTCGACTTCATGTGGGCGAAAGTGACAGAGATGGGCATGGCTTCGGAGCCAAACCAGCCTAATGAGGCTGCCTCTGATCTGAAGTGTGTTTGGTAAACTTCGAGACTGACGTCGTCGTCAAACGGATCGGCGAGACTAATAATCCATTTGCCTACTAATGCTGCATTCTTCTCAGTAGCATTGTGGGTCCATAATTGAATTCCACTCATCCATGAAGGTCCCTGCGAGGGGCTGATCCTCTCTGAAACAGCGGTCTTGATATATCATCAATCTTCTCGAAGGATTCGTTCATGTTCTCTTTGAATATTTCAATGAAAATAATTGTGAAGCGGAACAAGTTCTGTTATGATTGTGGTCAACATCATTATGGTGTTTCTGCTGATGTAACCCAAGCGAACTTCTTTGCAAGCTTGGAAGACGTGAAGTGTGCGGTCAGCGACTACAAGATTCATCGTTTTTGGGATTAGGCTCCCAACTAGTCTCGGCTACATCACCACAACCTTCATCTAACTGACTGGCGTTGACCATAGTAACTATGGAACCACAGTTATTATGGAAAACGTCAGTACCCACTTGAAATTCTTACCGTGAGCCGTAATAGTTTTCAACTTGCTCTCTTTGCCTCAGCCAGCTGGTCTGCTCATATCGATTACCGGTCCTTCTCGGCAGCACCAACCGGGAACACTAAGTAAAACAAAACTTGAGATTTTTCATACCACTTCAATACTACACCAAAGTCGCCTCTGGATACAAGTCCGTCTTTTTATAGTTCGAAATAGTAAAATATTTTTCCAAGGAATTTGACTACAAATACCCCTACCCTTGCTGTTCTCACAGTGCCGACCACTTCATAGCTAGTAGTCAAAAGACAGAAGACGGAATAAAGTGCTTTGAAATCCTCTCCTTCAGTGTCAATTTATTTTACAAATTGTACTTGTCGTCAAGACATCTTTTGAAAGAATTGTCTTACAATTACGTGCAAGGGTCAGGCACATATGTTTCATCGGCACAATAAACTAACATGTTGACTTAGTTTCCAATGAACAGCATTTAGTCTGTCCTAGGCATCCTTACCTGAAAATATTGCTTCCATTGAAGCAATGCGAGGTGTATGTGCAATTGCTACATTTCTGCTCAATGCGCATTGATTATATGCGCTAGTGGACATCCTCGAGCACTTTCCATTCTTCTTGTAGCTTCGTTTGTGTATGCATTTTGCAACGGAAGGGAAAGTGCATGTAATACAGTGGAATGCAGATTATGGATTTCTTGAACGCCTTATATTCTGCTCTTTAGGGCTATTTAGGATCAAAAAGACTAGCTTTCTCTTCTTGAGCCCTAGATTGGCTATCGTAGAATCACCCGAGGGCGAACAAAAGGTTCTGAGAGTCACCGAGACAATATAGGTAAGAAGCTACCCCAGCAACTTGAATTAGGGCCTTGTTTTGCTGGTATGTGAATGAGATCCCGTTTTGAATGAAGGACCCAACCCACAACATTAGCTAAGCAGTGGCCGTATAAATGCACATGCCACCATGCAATCTCATCCATACCTGGAGACGCACATTATTACTGTAGCAGCACTTATTGCAAGCATTCTAATGCTTCATTATTGACGTACAGAAATTGATGCTAGTTGGCAAGTTAAAAAATACGTGGTAGAGCCCTTGCAAAACATCTAACTTTCTTTGTGCACCCAGACTGATTTATTTCAAACGGTTCAATGTGTGATGATTAGAGTATTTTTCTGTCGATAAAATGGAAACAATGAACATGCTCTTTGAAAAAATATTCATTAGCATCCTTGCATTGACGACGACATATCCAGAGACATTGATAACAACATAAAAGGTGGAGCTACGATTTATTCTTGGACAAACAATGTAAACATATTTAGTGTTTCGCCAGAACTATCTGTGCGATAGTGTCGACAACGCTCTTTTCGAAAGAAATATACTCGAAGTCCAAGAGCCTTCTTGACCTGCCTGTGTCAAACGCTGCGAAATTAGGCTTCGAACCAAGATCTGCCCTTTGGGGATGACTCTCCTTTGGAAAATATCTCACATAAATGTCTAGAATATCGTTCGCGTCGAAGGGCGCGGCAGCGGTGACAATTCTCTCACCAGCTAACTCTTCTTTCTCAGCTGCAGCAATATGGGCCCTCGCAACATCCCGCACATCGATGAAGTTTCCTGTCACTTCAGCCACCTTTTCAGAAGATTTTGTCTTGATTACTGCATTAACGTACTCAGACGATACATTCATGTTCTCCTTTACCGTGTCGTTAAAGGCCTGTGGACCGAAAACATACGACGGGCTGATAACGCTTAAGGACCAAGACGGTTTGTGCTTCTCAACGAAATCCCAAGCGGCCTTCTCAGCAAGTTTTTTGGATGTGAAGTACCCAACAAGGGCGTTTGCAGCTCCATTTGCTTCGGTGTCAGGATTCCAACTGTTCTCGTTCAATTTCGAAGAGCCCTCCCTCAACTGAGCCAAGTTTCCCAAAGCAACAATGGAGGAGGTTATTACTACTCGCTTGACATTGGTGCCATAACGCTGAATTGCAATCAACGCACTTTCTGTACCTTTAACAGCAGGTCTAATTATGTCATTAAGAGGATCTTTCGCAGTGAAAGTGAAAGGAGATGCAGTGTGAAAGAAATACTCAATATCTTGATGTCTTTTCAAAATCTTGTAAAATTCATCCTCTGAGCTCAAGTCGTTGATTATATCGTAAGCAAAATTCTTGTTGTTGAATAACTTAGCCACTTGAAGGCCTTTCTCATCGGTTCTCACAGTACCGACAACCTCATAATCCTTAGCCAAAAGCTGCACGATAAGATGCCGAGCGATAAATCCATTAGCTCCAGTGACGATTACCTTTACCATTGTGCCTGTAGTATAAGAGTTGCTCTTGTGGTATTTCGTCAGTCGACTGCAATCGCTCGGTAGAAATACTTCTTCAATTCTACGCTGAGTTGACCAGCTGACAAACTGATTTATTAATAACATCGATTTAACTAGGCTGGTATGTATGTATGGCTAGTTGCTGACATATATATCGCTATCAGTGGCAATTCGACACTGTGAATTGAAAATTAGATGAAGTGTGTTGGTTATGTGCCTTGTGTTTTAACTAATGCTGCCTGCTTACTTTTCTCCCTGCAGCTCAAGTCAGGATCTTTCTTCGATGATATCATCATCGAAAGCGTTAGCGAAGGGTCAATTGACTAATTATCACGTATCTAGTTACTGACTGAGAGAATTCAGTTTAATGCAATGTCGAGCATCGTGTTGTGTGCGGTGTGAACCCTCAACCAATTAGAAGGAAACAGGAGTTTCAAACAAAGTAGATAGCAGTTAGAATCTTCAAAAGTCGAACACAATCAGTATGAACGGCAGTCGATACTGGTATGTGTTAAGAAAAATCAAAAAAAGAGAGAGAAGATCATCTTGTTGGATGAGATGCTTACGTGGTTTCCCATTGATGTAAGAGTCGCGATAACGATACCAATCGAAACTACTTGACTGAAGTATTACTAATGATTGCTAATTCTCGAGGGGAGATTATAAGAAGAAGAAAGTGTGCGAGCGGTATGTTCTGCAACCTGTCTATAGTGTATCCATAAAACCAATTCGGAACTGGTACCACCACAAAGTTCCCATGCATTGTTATTAAAATTTAGTAATACGTTGAATCTGGGGAACCTCTCTAGGCACATCGATGTACGAGATCATGACATTGAACAGAAGCTCAAAACCGGTCAATTGTTAGTTTGATGGCACATCCGTCTCGTGTATAACACTGGTAATTTGATCCATATCCTTGCTGGTGCCATACCACATGCCGAAAATGCATTGCAGTCGGTTTTCATATGCAGGTTCCCCGTCTCATGCGTTCTGAGGAACATTCTCATTGCCCTAGAGTCAGCTTGATGTACCAAAGTTATGAGTCAGTTTAAGTCTGTGAGGTACTACATCTCCTTACGAAGACTCCATTATTGAACTTGGCTCAGGATTACGTAATGGAAACCACTACGGTTAAGCGCAACATTCTATTCCAACAGCCAATTTCAAGTCGTTCACCAGCACCGTTATGCTGACACCATCGTGCACTTCAGTGGATTAGCAGATCCGGTGCCTTCAAAACGACATGGGCTTAGCTGAATGATCTACTTGAGTTCGTCAGTAAGCTGACACCGGCATACAAAACGAAATGCTTCGTTAGGAAGTTCTGAGAGCAGAATCGCAAGTTCTATTTCTTCGTTATTACTTTCTGTGTCCAAGCAATCGCTGCATAGTCGTTCCGAAAGTGAGCCTGCAAGCTACTGGAAAGGATGAAAGTGCATAATTCTAGCTTGCAACATCTAGCCAAAGTAAAGGCTTCTGGTGATCTCGAAGGAGCTCTACTTCTCTGTTTATAAAACATAGGAGCTCATGGTGCATAAGATAGATTCCAATACTGAAATCTTGTGAAAGTAGATTCCACGTTAGGCCCAATTTTTGGTGAAATCACAAGTGCTTAGTATATGCCTCACCAAACATAACGGTAACTTATCTATTGCCGACGGAAGATAGGCCAATAAGGATCCTAAGGGTCTGCCAGAACCATTAGCACGAAGGTGATGATATCACACTTCTCAGAGCACGAGAGTACTCGAAATCCGAGAGATTCGTGAGATGGCATCTTAACGAGTAGTCGAATGAGGCCCGAGGGAAATTCAGCTGTCTACGGATGAATTTTCTTCGGAATGCGTCTTCTGATTCCGAAGATGTCATAGAAAGAGCGGTCCAAGAGCGGATTTTCTCTTACCTGCTTAGTTTATGTCAACCTTAGCAAAAGCCTCATCGATCGTCCTAGCGAAATTCCACACTCCAGAAAGCTCCCAGTCGATTTACAGATCCTCTCTATGTTTTGCACGATTGCTGCAATGAGGAATAGTGAAACCATCTATGTCCTCCTTCCCCATTTCATAGAGCCCCATGGCCGGAAATCTTATATAAGATAATAGTTCAAAGTGACACTATAGATCGTGCTCTTTCAATGAATCCCAGGTGTACTCTTTTGCAAGCTACGCCCCAAAATAGCTACGTCAGCATTAGTAGCTCCGTTTTCAGTTTTGTCGGATTTGTCAAGGTCCGAGGAAAGAGACTCCAACACTATAGCTTACAAAGCGACTGAAGTGCAAAGGCAACAGTCTTTGCTCCTTCCTTACCAAATCTTTTGTAGCCTTCAAAGCGCCCAAAAAACTTCTAGCAACAGGACTAATTGACTCCTTCCTGGATTCATTACACACAAGTGGTACGAGCTGTGATGTAAATAAGCACAACGTCTCAAAAATATCGTTTATCCTAAAACCAGCATCAATGTCCTCCTTGGACATCAAAATTTCAAAAGCTTGTAAGAGAAGTATTTGTTGTCAAACTTTCTGCTACTTTACGGCTGCTCTCCTTAGTGTTCACAGTAACTAGTATTTCATTGTTCTTAATTAAAGGTGAAATCAAATGTTCAGGGAAATATATTTAGCTATTCCTGTGACATCTTCAATTGAAATTTTGTGGTACCCGCATGATGAATGCGGAAGTGACGTTTCTTACAGAGGGCAACATCAACGATATCAACACTATAAATATTTATCTTCTTCTAGAATTTCTCTGCATTAATTGAGCCGCTGATAGATCAGACAAGCGGACTAGTTAACAGAATTTAATGAGTGCATGCATAGGCAGATGCCAGCAAAGATGCCAATGATAGAGGTAATTTCGAAATCAATATGGTGGGATAGGAGTAATTTTTGATGATATCAGCCAATTCAACAATCACTTCCGCTTCTGCTCGCAATTCTCCCTTCATCTCATTTGGGTTGCTTCTGTACGAATCCTGTGAGATACGGTATTCCCCGGTAAATGTACTGATTACGTCGTTTCGTGCTACCTATCTGAACCTTTGTGCTCAAGGAAATCCATAATAATTTCATGTAGGGTTTCTAATGTTGCATACTGATACCAACAGTTAATTCTAGAGTATTTATATGAATCAGTTTAGCTTCCTAAGCACCTGGATTCCTGGAATTTTACATATAGCTTACACCTAAGTTTTGAAAGCCCCATGTAAGTACCTTAGGCACCACTGTATTTCACATTACACCAAGGCAGTACCAGGCTGCATTAACTAATCGTCATTAATACACATTATCGCTTATTAGTCATACTGCTCGGTAAGATCGAAATAATCACCAAATTTTATTTTACACAATTTGTTTTTGACACAACTTTATAAAAGTATCTTGCCACGCACTCATACTGAAAAATCCATTGTGAGCAGAATGATACGACACAGATCCTCGCCTTATTACTGCAATCGGGTTTTTGCATCTGCCTGTTCAAAGCATTATATCATTTTAACGTACTAAAATACAGGTGGAGAATGACTATTTTAATTTCTCAACAGGATAACCTGCTCAATGGTATCAACGACACTCTTTTCCAATGGTATGTAGTCGAAGTTCAAAAGTTTTCTTGACTTTTCATCGTCATAAATGGTAGAATTGGGCTTGGGGGTAAATCTGCCCTCTGACCGTGACTCAGCAGGAGAAAGTTTCGCTTGTAGATATCGAAGGTGTCATTTGTATCAAAGTCTCCTTTAACGACAATTATTCTCTTGCCCCGAAATCAGTACCTTCGGCCGCCTTCACATGTGCCTAGCTGCATCTCTGACATCAATAAAAACTCCTACCATCGAGTGCACTTTTTCAGTTGCACGGGTCTTCACAGCGCCGTGAACAATTTCGGAAGAAGAGTTTATATTCTCACTAACGGTCTCAATGAAAGCTCGAGGACCGAAGATGAAGCTGGAGTTGATCGTAGTCAAGGCCCAAACAGCCTTTTCAGCTAGTTTCTTGGGGTAAAATAAGCAAAAGCACCGTTTTCCACTCCAGTTTCCTCAGTATCGGGATTCCAGCTTTGCTCGTTTACTGTGACTTCAGGATCGGATAATTGCGTGAAGGTTCCTAGGGCCGCAGCAGATGAGGTAAATATGACCTTTCTTATGTTCTTCCCGTGCTGATGAATGGCGCTCAAGGCACTCACTGCACCGTCAATGGCCGGTCTTACTATTTTACTAAGAGGATCGGAGGCACCGAACGTAACCGGAGAAGCAGTGTGAAAGAAAATTTCCGCTTCGGTATGTCTCTTCAAAACTGCATCAAAGTCATCGCTCGTGCTCAAATCCTTGATAATGTCGTAGGGGAAGCCCTTGTCATCGAACAACTTGGCAATTTCACGGCCCTTCTTCTCCGAGCGGACAGTTCCAACAACCTCGTAGTTCCTTTCCAAGAGCTGCTTAATTATGTGGCGGGCTAAATAGCCAGTAGCACCAGTGACAATAACTTGAACCATTGCGAGTGTAGTGTCTGTAGAGATGTAAGTGAATACTTGATGTTGTAATGGAGAAAAGAGTTAATGTATTTACTACGTAAATTCAGTGCTATTCATACTGCTGGCATAGCTCCCCACTACTTGCTTACAATAAACTGACGTAGAATCTGTATAGCGTAAACAATATTTTATCTGCCTATCTGTGGTTATGTGCCCTAACTCCGAAAACTACCTCCGGGATTACAATTCTTGAGGATGGTCGCTATTTTGATGCCAGAATGTCAGCAAGTGTAGATGGTAGCTGGTAACTTTGTTGTGTTCGGCTTACTCGGCTCGGGGGGGAATGTACAAGAACTATGACTGTTCTGGAGTGTACGGTAATATGTACACGACAACCTAGCGTAAGAACTCGCACCGTGAAGTTGAGCCTCGTAAAGCGCTGACCAAAAGTTTAGAGCCTTCCTGCGTTTGTTGTTGGTTCAATGGAAAGAATAAAATTCAACATTCGTCTTCAGATGAATAAGTCGCGAGTAGCCCAAAGCTCCGATTTCGAGTATGCCACAGTGTTGGATATCGCAAGCATGCAATTAAACTTGACGAAAGGCGACATTATAAATAACAATGTTATGCATGGGGATATCATTTCATCTCAGGCATGCAATCAGAGCTCTCCTACTAAGAAGATTCGAATGTGGTGATAAAACGTGCCCTCAATCAATTTGAACTCGAGACCTTTGAGCACCTAATTGTAATCATTTTTATGAGTCTCTGTTCCCATTAACATTAGGTGGAACTCTATTGTGAAATTTTCCTGATTATTGGCTAACCAAATACGAGATACTTGAATTGGAAGCGAGATGGATCGAGCTATGGATCGATGTAGTCAAGTTAACAGATGTTAGGTTGAGTAAGACATTGGCAGAGTTCATCTCACCGAGAGTACACACAATGTGGCATTCAATGACATAAGATTAGGCCACCTATTGCTCCAAAACTAGTTGCACACGCGAAGAATTTGAGGTTCTGGTCGAGGACAGCTGGCGTGTTCAGCTATGACTGCGAAGGTACAGTCTAGGATGTGAGAACTTATACGGAAAAGCTCTGTAGCTTTAGTTAAATGCGCTCGGAAACAACGGCAATCAGAGCGGGGGCCAGCGTATCTGTACATATTGTCGGAATGATGGAATATGAAAAAATTTTGTGCTGACGTCTGCAGCTAAAGTTTTAGAACATTGACTTGTCGAACATATTTCAAAATGCAAGCAAAATCCATCGTAATGAAGTTCTCTCTTTTGAGATAGTAGTGGCGCAATATTGATGAGAGCCTGTGTACCCGATACGTTTAGTCGTGACTTCAAAGTCCAAGCGTCAGCGGTATTGGACGTACCAAGGACGCCAAAGTAAATGTATCAAAATTGAGATATACTGAAAGTTACACGGCACCGACTGATTCTACTCACAACACCATGATGGTGACTTCTCCTTGAAAGAGTAATTACATATATTACTGACTTCGCATATTTCCAAAACGCTACTTCTCTAGAGATCTGACCAGAACAATTTGCGAGATAGTATCCGCGACACTCTTTTCGAATGAAATATACTCAAATCCTAACAATCTTCTCGACTTGTCAGTGTTGATAGGAGCAGAATTAGGCTTTGTGGGCAAGTCGGCCCTCTGTCCATGCTTAGCATTCGGGTAGAGTTTCTTGTAAGCTTCAAGAATGTCATTGGTATCGTATGGTTCGGCAACAGTGACGATTCTCTCACCCGCTAACTCATCCTTCTCGGCAGCAGCAATGTGCGCCCTTGCGACATCACGAACGTCAATGAAACTTCCAGACAACTCAAACACCTTTTCAGTCGGAGCGGTCTTAATAATAGCATTAACAATTTCAACAGATTCGTTCATGGTCTCCGTAACGGTGTCAATAAAGGCTTGCGGTCCGAAAACGTAACCAGGGTTAATCGTGGTCAAAGTGTAAGAAGGCTTGTGCTTTTCCATAAATCTCCAAGCAGCCTTCTCCGCGAGCTTCTTCGACGTGAAGTATCCCACCACAGCATTGGAGGCACCGTTCTCTTCGGTGTCTGGGTTCCAGCTCGTCTCGTCCAATTGAATAGAACTGTCACTCATCTGAGTAGGGTTCGCCAAAGCAACAATAGAAGAAGTCAAGATTACTCTCTTGACATTCTTACCATACTCCTTGATTGCTTTCAACGCACTCTCGGCACCCCTAACAGCAGGTCTAATCGTGTCGTTAAGCGGGTCCTTCGCGGAGAAGTTGACAGGCGACGCAGTGTGGAAGAAAATCTCAACATTTTGATGTCTCTTCAAAACCACATCAAAGTCATTCTCCGATACCAAATCCTTGATGATATCATAAGAAAAGTTCTTGTTGTCGAACAATTTCGAAATGTAGCGACCTTTCTCTTCGGAGCGTACAGTACCAACCACTTCATAGCCCTTGGCCAAAAGCTGGACGATGAGGTGGCGGGCGACGAAGCCAGTAGCGCCAGTAACAATAACTTGAACCATTGCGAGTAGAGTGCTTGTAGAGATGTTTTAGTGTATGTGAAAGTGTGTTTGTAATGCTACAAAGGGAATAAGAGGCCATCTTTTATACTAAGTGAGCTCATTACGACGCATATTGCTGACATATTTGCAACCGCTGATGCTGACATAGTCGGACAGGTTTCCTACCAATTGCTCCTCCATGGAACCCGGTTAATGAAAGTGCGTGAGCGGTTGTATCATCAAATTGGTTATGAGCCCTAACTCCGGTCCCTGCTTTCCGTATTACAAAACCTTCTGAGTAGCCGTACTTAGTGCCCGAAATGTCTGAAAATCCCGTGAAATGGAGCAAGGGAAATTCTCGTAGGTTCCGTGCGGTTACTCAGCCTCTGAAATGGTGTGGGAGCTAGGAATAGTTCGGAAGGTTTTAGATATATACCGGACTCCGTTTTCTTGGGACTGCGATTGTCGAGTTAACACCAGGGTGATGATTACTAACCTGGAGTTAGCCATCAGTGACTCCCGCGGAACCTTCTCAATAGAAATTCATTTCTCTTCTGCTGCAGCTATTTTGTTGGGCATTGCCATTGACGTGGCAATTGTGGTTTTGTGCAGCGGCGCCCACCCATCTGCTGAATAATAATGTTGAACGACTGGAAATTCTACAGTCCTGTCATGTTAACTTTATCTTGACAACAGCACTTTCAATCTCATTGTTATTCTAGCTATTGCTTCTATAAAGTTGCAATATGGTTGAGTGGCCCAATGATGTTTTTCAAATACTGAGAGTATAATTAAGAAAAGCTCTATGTTGCATCTTAAAAATGCGATAAACAGGATCAAAATCAACTTGCGACAAATCTTCAATAGTTTCTTTCGAAAGCAATTGCATGAAGGATCGTTGAGCAGTCATGTACTACTTGATTGCTTCTAAGATCCGGAATTCATGGGAAAGCTCGCCTGAAAACCATCAAAGCTCTCCACCATTGCAAAGTAATGTCACTGGATGTCATAGAGTATTAAAAATGGGGTTCAGTCGCTTTTTAGATGAAGTGAAATATTGGTTTACCGATGAATTTATTTGAAATACTTGGCGTACTTCAACGAGAAAGCGCCGGAGCACAAAGAACTTTCCCGCTCTGGTACCTAAACATTTAGTAGCAAGGAGTTGCTTTCATAGGCTTGTTGTCCGTGTCGAAGCAAACTTGAGGAAGAACAAGGCACTGATGTGAGTGAAGAGAAGAAAAAAAAAATAAAACAAAGAGAACACCTCTAATTCCTGCTGCCTATGTACCCGAGCAAAGCGGAATATTACCTTGCGGGCTTTCTTATGGAGCAGTTTCCATGTGGCTACACAAGTTCTATAATTGTTCATGAGACTTATTTCTTGGCCTCGGATGACTTCAGGCTGGACCAAAGGTAGTAGCCGCCGGCACCAGCACCAAAGAGCGCCAATGGAAGCACAAACGACGATCCGCCCAGCGTCTGGTCGTTCCCAGCGCCTGCGCCGCCCTCCGGCTGGCGGTGCAAATTGTCGTGCTCCAAGTCATCGACCACCTTCTCCTGGCGGACAGTCGCCTGCTTGTGGTCCACCTCGGACTCACCCAACGCCACAACGTTGGGCTTGTTCAAGTCGGGGTTGAGCGACAGCTGCACGTACTTGTGCCTCTCGGCACGGTCCTTGTTCTGCTGGGTGCCCGCCGTGCGACGCACGTCCACTGGCTCCAGGCCGCGGTCCTGGAGGTACTCCGGCTCGGCGCCGACAGATTCTCCGCCGTGAACCACGCTGGCGTCGTTGGCCTCCACCTTCACTGACGCGGCGGCCTCCTGATTCAACATCTCCTTCTCCACCTTGGCGCGCTTGTCCTGGGCGATGTCCTGCTTGACGGCCTCGTGGGTGATGGGAGGCACTTTAGGCTCCAGGGTCTTGGGGATAAAGTCGTACTTGAACTCCCACTCGTTGATCAGCGTTTGCGAGGGAAGACGGTACGAGTCAATGGTCAGCGAGTCGTTCTTGGCGAACGCGCGGCTGCTGCGCGCAATGGTGCGCAAAAACACACGGGAACGAAGCATTGGGGTGATGAGCGGTAAGTGCGGCCACGCTCCTTATATAGCACATTGTCGATTTGTGTGCAGGACGCCATGCGAAAATCCGGGGTAGCCTCGGCCCAGGCTGCACAGCCGCATGGCGCCCTACTTGCGGGCTAAAAAAGGTACCCTGTTGGCAGAGGGCGGCCGCACACGGCAGCTGTTTCTGGTGCGGTCTGAGGTGCTTCCAGTGCGCTGATTGTGCCTACCGCCGGCCAGCAATCGCGGGCATTGTGCAGGCCACTGCGGTACAGGCCCGGTGCATGTGCAGGGTGACATGCCAGCGGCCAGCAGTCAGTGATGACTACGATGCCAGGGGGGCCGCTACGGCGGTGTTTCGGGATGGATGCGTCTATCAATATAATACAGTTATAGTACATCGGCGTCGATGAGTTCGTCGAGCACCTGGCTCGGTGGCCGCGTGAGCCGCGGTCGGTCGGCCCGCTGGGTCCCAGGCACGGGCAGCGCTGTTGCGGGCAGATCGGCAGCAGGCAGGTCGGCGGCGCGCTCGAGCAACGAGAGCGAGCTGCCGTTGCCGTGGAGCGGTAGCTCGAGGTCGCTGGGCGCGCGCATCATGTCCACCGGGCTGATGAACATGGACCCGCGGCGCGTGGCATTGCGGTAGGAGCGGCCCTGGCGCGGCGCGCCCACCAGGCCCGAGGAGTCGGTGAGCGTGCTGGTGTCGAAATTGTACTCGGACCAGTTGCTCTTGCCCAAGAGGCTGGCCTGCGACGAGAACAACGACGCCAGCGAGCCTGCCATGGCGTGCTGCTGGAAGATGGAGGTGTTGCTGGAGAAGTTGGCGTAGTACTTCTCGCTCTCGCTGCGCGCCTTCAAGTTGTACACCACGTAGTTGATGGCACGATGGAGCATGAACCCGGCGAGCACCGCCGCGATGACGGCGCCCACCACGATGAACAACAAGTTGTTGGGCAACTCCGTGCGGTGGGTGGCGCTCGCCGTGGGCGTGGGTATCAGCACGTGGTACGAGTAGCTCAGCGACGGGTCGGGCGTGGCCTGAAGCACCGGCAACTGCGTGTGCGAGGATGCGATGGAGGTGATGGACGGAAGCGCCAACTTGGCCGTGCTCCTGGTGGTGTCCGCCGTGGTCTTCGTGTGGGTCTCTGCCGTGTCTGTGCCCGTGGCTAGCTCTGGGAGGTTGTCTCGCACGTGTCGGTGGTGGTGGTGGCCAAGCGGCAGCGCCGCCGCGAGGGCCGCGAGAACGAGCACCAAGGCGACCATGGTGCGATGCAGAGGAGAGAATGCGATGCCACGCGAGAGCTGACGGTGCGAGTGTCAGCAGCGAATGTGACGCGTGTTTGGGGCAAGAAAGCTTCAAAGAAGGGCTCGGCCGGGGTATACTTGCGCGTTTTTGGGAACTCGCCCCAGCGGCGATGGCTACCTTTTATTCCATGCAGCCATTAGCCACGATTGTTCGCATGCAGCAGCGATGGGCTATTATGGCGGACAAGGGGCGGGTCCGCAAACAAGAGCGCTCCTGGACCCCAGGCTTTGAGGGCTGCGCGTCGCGTTTTGTAAACAACGCGTAACTTCTGCCGCCGTGCAGGACACCTTGTGCGCCGGTTTCGGTACAGGGCCCAACAATAGCAGATAATGGAAGCTTCGCTTCGGGGCACGAGATCGCCTCGTATGCTCGGACTAAGTCGGCTGGAATCGAGCGGCCAAAAGCGGCTCCCTTCGGCAGCGATCTCGCCCTGCTGCTGCGAGCAGATCTCATCGCGCGGCGCTATGCAGGACTCAGGGTCCGCTACGGTGCCCCATTGCTCATGTCTATTTCGTCAGAACTGCCAGTTCTCGTCCGCAGACTCGATGGCCCAGTTGAACTTGTCCCGGAGCGTCTTGGTAAACAACTTCTCGATGGGCACGCCGAATCGTTTGGAGAACATCACCGTCAACCGTGGGTCGATATAGTTCAACTTGGACGTGCCCAATGACACCTCGCTGTTGTCCTCCTTGTCCTTCAACTGGAACGTCGTGTTCACTATGCGGGTCTCAATAGTTTCGATTTGCGCCCTGAGCTTCTCCACGGTGCTGCCCTTCTTCACCACAGGCTTGCCCGTCTTCAACTCCTCCGCGTACTCCTGCTTGAGCTCCTCCACCTTCTCGAGCCTCTCCTTGAGTACCGTCTCGTCCAAGAGCGGCTTGCCCTCCACGCGAAGCTTCTCGTTGTCTCGGGCAAACTTCTTCTGCACCTGGTCTATGCTCCTCTCGATAATGCGCTCGTGTATCACTTGCTCGTCCTCTTTGATCAAGTCCTCAAGCTCTTCAAAGTACTTTTTGTCTTTCTTTTTCAAGCCGGGCTCGAGCTCGAGCATCATGCGCTTCAATCGTATCTTTTGCCATGAAAGCTCCTTCAACTTCTCCGCGATCTTTTGCACTGAGCTGCCGTGCGTCTTGCTCACCGTACGCTGGTGATTACACAAGATGGCCACCGTTCGGTTGGCAGCATTGAACCGTACCACCTTCTCTGCCACCGTTCCTTCATTCGGAATAAGGTCAAGTTGGTCCTGCATAGTCTTACTCGCATTGTAGGTACGGAACACCTTTGCAGTCAAACCCTTCATGTAGCTCTGGAATTTTTTGTTCAAGATACTCGGGTTTATCCTGTCAAACAAGTCGTCGCCCGGCTGCTTGGGCGCTTTCTTGAAAATCCGCAAGTTCTTGAACACCTGTTTGTCCACCTCGACTTCTTGATAGAATCTGATGGAGTCCTTACCCAAAAAGTCAAAAATCACCTTATTGGGAGGCTTGAGCGTGATATGCTCATAGCGCAAAGAACAACAGCCAACTGTGTCCGCCTCATCCTCAGACTTTTCACCCCCGGCTCTCAAAGCGAAGATATCGATCAAGTACGTGGCGGTAGCCATCTGTCTGTCTTGCATCAACTCGCTCTTCAACAATTTTGTGTAGTCTCGTCTGATGTCTTCAATGTGGTGCTTGAGGTTTCTTGCGGTCTCAAACTTTTTAAAGTCGGAAAGGCCTTTGACTGAAGAGTTTGCGGCAAATCGCACATATTTGAACGAGTCGGCAATGTTCTCTCTCCACATGGCGAGCCAGGTAACAGTATTGTCATGTCGTATCTCGCCCCATCTGTGCCCGGCAGGCGGTTCCGGGACCTTGGCGTCTTTACTCAAGTTCAAGGTCACGTCCTCCGGCTGCACTCTCCGCTTGAGCTTTCCTGTCTTGGGGTGAGCACCGCGGCCTCTAAACAAGCCGGGGGGTTCAATCCTAAAGTTGCCCACTCGCTCCTTGCGGCCGTTCAACAAGCAGGTCTTGTACGGCTCTTCAATGGCCTCCTTTTCCTCCTTGAGACGTTTCTTTTCGTCGCGGGAAAGCAACTTTTTCTCGTCCTTCAATTTCTCAAAGTAGCTATGCATCTTGGAGAAATCACACTTTTCAAACTTTTTGATGTCAGTGCCACAACCTCCCACCTCCTTGAGCACAGCCAAGAAGTCGTCAAAGAAGTTCTTACGGAACACGGGGTTCTGTGCGTGGTCGGTCTCGACCATGGCCGCGAAGAAGCCGGCCACCTCCTCTGCCTCAGGCGGCAAGTTCACCGGCTTCCCATCGTAGTACATCTTGACATGGCTGGGAAGCGGCTCGTAAGGCGGCGGGAAGATGACACCGTTGTGCTCAAGCAGCTCCCACTTGATCTCGCCGTCCTCCTCGTTGCCCGCTTCCCACCACTTGAATGACTCTCCCTCCTCCTTGGTGTCATCATCCTTGACCTCGTCCGACGACTTGCCGTTTTCCTCCTTGACCTCGGCCTTTTTCGTGCGCTTGGCGGGCTTTTTCGCGGGGGAGCTGGGCTCGCTCTTTACCTCCGTTTTGACGCGTTTTGCAGTCTTTTTTGGCGCTGTTTTCGCCGTAGAGCCAGCCTTGCGCTTCTTGCTGCCATTTGCGCTGCCATTCGTAGTGTTCGCCGCCAGGCTGCTTATCTGAGAAAGCGGAAGGTCGTCTTCGTCATCCAGCATGGCTTTTGCCCTGCCGTTTCTCACGGGCTTCGTGCGCTTCGCAAGCACAACATCCTCGTCCGATGAGCTCATGCTGGCGTTTTCTGGGCCACAGCAGCGGTTTGTGCTGCGTGCTCACACCAGAGGTGTTGGTAGCGAAGACGTTGCGACCGCGTGAATTATATACTTTCTTGTGTGCAGGGGACAATTTCGCTGGCGCCCACCGGCGGCAAGATGAGGCACGCACTACTCGATGCTGGGACGTGCGGGTCCCAGGGGCAGATGCAGGGCCGAATATCTGCAGGGGATTTTCTGCTGTTGACAGATTTGTTTGTCGGCCTCAAAGAGGCAGAAAATATCCAGATAAGCATACGACTGCCAGGCGGACCCGTAAGGTGGTCAGGAGGGTTGTCATGTGGCTGGCACGAGAGGCAGAGAGCGTAGGGTGCGCATCACTATAAAAGGGCTGTAGAAGGAAAAGTAGGATCGTATCGCATCTCCTCGCCCCGCACGCTCCACTTGATTGTCGTTTTTCTGGCCGTTATCTTCGTTCTCTTGATGTGATCTCCTGGCGCCTCGGCGGTTGGTTGCAACGCCCTAATCGGATATGTTGCAAACAGCCGCATTCGGTCGTTTCAGCTCGGTGCAGGACATCATCTCATGAGCCGCGACGTCAACTTTGTCCGTGCCAGTGTGGTCCTCCACGGCACCTAGTCCCCGCAGCGCGCGGGGACGGTGACACACAAGTGACCATGCACTTGTGCACGGTTGCTGGCGCACGAGAGGCCTTTGTGCTGCACACAGCGCTGGCATCGTCACCCCGTACACTAATATTGAAGATATTCACGTGACGTGTCTTGTGTGCCGTACGTTGCGCTGGGGCCTGCGGGCTCTGTTCCGAATTGGGAAATACATAAACACGCTGGAAATGTAAATATTTTGAAACTTCTACTCTCATAGGCAGCGGCCCTGGCAGCGCAGCGGCCGGAGCTGGTGCTAGGAAGAACGGCTTTGGGGTTTATATATCAGCAAGCGTGCAGTGCATTGTACCGCCATACCTTCTCGTCTAAAACCGTCCGCACCGTGCCTCATTAGCATAGCATCGTATAGAGCACATTCCCTCCATCGGCACACGGCACAGGGATCTCATCTCAGCAATAATTTTTGGGCCGCTCTTTCTGACTTTGAGTTTCGCCTCCACGCATTGATTTACCCCGTCTTTCGACACCGCATTTGTCTGTTCCAGCATAGTCCCGGGACCTTAGCCTATCGTCCGCCAGTGTTCGCCGTCTCGTCGACCGTATTTTCGCCCGACTTCCCCGTCGACCTGCGCAGACCACCCCCGTTTGTCTGCTTCCACTCTCACCTGTTGAGAAAATCGCCCCAACCACAGAGCCAAGTGCACAGAAGAGCGCCATGAGCATGTCACGCCCGTTGCAGCCGCTCGGCAACCAGCTCAACCGCAACCAGATCACGCCGATCAAGCGCAAAGAAGAGGTGCCCAGCGCCGTCAACCAGGCCACCGCCAGTGTGGCGCCCGAGAAGGCCCGCAAGAAGAAGGAGAAGCTCTCGGCCCTCTGCAAGACGCCGCCGCTGATTGTGCGCACCCGCAATGGCAGAGACTACCGCCGCGGCACCTTCCTCGGCGAGGGCGGCTTTGCCCGCTGCTTCCAGATGAAGGACTCGCTGGGCAAGATCTACGCCGCCAAGACCGTGGCCAAGGCGCTGATCAAAAACGAGAAGACCAAGACCAAGTTGTTGCTGGAGATCAAGATCCACAAGCTGCTCAAGCACGCCAACATTGTCAATTTTATCGACTGCTTCGAGGACGACGTCAATGTGTACATTCTCCTCGAGATCTGCCCCAACCAGCTGCTTATGGAGTTGCTCAAGACCCGCAAGCGAGTGTCGGAGCCCGAGGTGCGCTTCTTCATGGTGCAGATTGTTGGCGCCATCAAGTACTTGCACCTGCGCCGGGTGATCCACCGCGACTTGAAGCTCGGCAACATCTTCTTTGACCCCAACATGAACCTCAAGATTGGCGACTTTGGCCTTGCCTCGGTGTTGCCCTCCAACTCTTCCCGCAAGTACACCATCTGCGGCACCCCCAACTACATCGCGCCCGAGGTATTGGGCGGCAAGACCACCGGCCACTCGTTTGAGGTTGACATCTGGGCCATCGGCATCATGATGTACGCCTTGTTAGTGGGCAAGCCGCCGTTCCAGGCGAAAGACGTCCAGGTGATCTACGAGCGCATCAAGAAGAGCGAGTACTCGTTCCCGCCCGACAAACCCATCTCGCCGGAGGCCAAGGAGTTGATCCGCGACCTCTTGAGCTTGAACCCTCTCAGCCGCCCCACCATCAATGAAATCTTAAACTACGATTGGTTCAAGGGCCCGTTCCCAGAGAGAACCCACGAGACCTCGCTCACTGTCAAGCCCGATGGCTTGGACGACATCTCCAAGGCGCAATCGGTGATGAACTTCACCAACACCAAGACCAATGCTGGCATCTATACCCCCAAGGTGAAGAACCCCGTGGAGATTCTCAAGACCGACTTGCAGAGCGAGCAGCCGCGCGCCATGTTGCCCAAGTCCTTGTCGCCCAATGACACCAAGAGCAAGTACCAGGAGGTGGAGTTTGACCCCAACATGATGGCCAAGTCGGCTAGACGCATCCAGTTCAATAGCAACTACCAAACCACAATCAAGCGGCTCAACCAAATCTGCTTCGAGACGTACCAGAACATCCGCCGGTTGGAGTACTCGGTCGACGACGAGTTTGATGCCGTGGAGTTGCCCTCGTGCGAGAACCCGATTTTGATTTCCAAGTGGGTGGACTACACCAACAAGTATGGGTTCCTGTATCAGCTCAACAATGACGACATTGGCGTTTACTTCAACGACGAGAACACCATGCTCAAGTTGCACAACAGCGACAAGTTTTTGGAGCTCATCTACCACGAGAACGAGGGCTGGAGCTGCATCGAGAACCTGTTGTTGCACCCGCCCACGCAGATCAAGCGCCAGCTTGAGATTGTGGACTTTTTCGCCAAGTACATGAGCAGCAACTTGTCCAAGGTGGGCGACATGGAGGACCGCAACGAGGTGGTGTTTTTGAGACGCTACACCCGGACGCCGGAGTACATCATGTTTGAGATGACCAACGGCAACTTCCAGTTCAACTTTAAGGATCATCACAAGATTTGCATATCTAAAAAGGGCTTGGCGGTGACGCACATTTCCCCCAGCCGCATCACCCAGACCCACCCGTTGATCTTGGTGATGAAGCAGGGCAACTTCCCGCTGATTGAGGTACCCGATTGCTTGGAGAAGATCTCCGTGATCAAGGACGCCATCAAGAAGAAGGCGTTCAAGGAAAATTAATATGTATTATTAGCATTTGCACATTTGCATATAGAACATCGCTGTTGGGTGTAGAGGCGTGCTTTCGGGTGCTGTCGCTGGACGCACGCATGAGCTGTATGGCTCTGCTTCAGGGAGTGGCTGGCGCTGTTCTAACCGGTTGTGTAGCCGCTGATTGATGGATCAGCCCCAGATTCGTCCTTGAGCCGCTGCTAAAACCGTGTGTGTCCATCACTCGCTCTCTGCGCCGCGGCGCCAGTCTCCAGCTGACGATGCTGCCGTGGTGCAGCCCTTGTCGCTGGCGCCATACGGCATTGCTCTGCCACACGGCGACCGCTCTCGAACCCGCACCTGGTCTATAGCCTCCCACTTCCCACACCGTGCCTCAGATCATCTATGCGCGAGTTACTTATACAAGGGCGCCGGGACCTCGCGGTATCCCAGCAATGCGCCACCTCGCCAGCGTGGCGTGGTGGGAGTCCGCCAGGGCAGACATGATGCGGCGCTGACGGCGACCCCGCAGCTGCATACCGCCGTCGCCGCCCAGCGTGGCCGGCTCGCGGCACACGCTGCTCTTCGTGGGGGGCCATGTGGGAAGCAGCACACTCTGCTCTTCGTGGGGGCAGCAGCCACGCCGCTCTTCGGTGGGCAGCAGCACACACGGCCTTTCGCGTGGGCAGCAGCACGCCCGCTAAAAGTCGTCCTCGTCGTTGTTGCTCAACAACGACTTCAACGCCCACTCGTCCTTGAACCGGGTCTTGATGAGGTCCAACTCGCCAATCAAGTTGGAGCACGCGTTGCGCAAGGCGTCGCGCGGCGCGTAGCCCTCCTCCGTCTGGATGCGCAACACAAAGTTGGCGAACAACGGGTGCTCCACCTTGTAGGCGGCGAACAAGACCCGCTCGTCCTTGAGCAACTGCGACCGCAAGAGGTTGGCGAGCGTGTGATCCTCGCGCTCGATGCGGATGATCGCGGCATTGGGCACCTTCGTGTCCGGCGTGATCTTGATCTTGTCCACGCCCTCGGGCAAGATGAACAACTCAAATCTGTCCGGCGCGTTCATGGTGCTGGCGATGGCGGCCGGCGGCGGTTTTCACGGTGGTAAAGCAGGGCGTGCGCGGGCCATGTGTGCGCGCACCGGCCTGCACGCGCTCCCCGCCGGCCCCAGCGCCGCCTGCACGCCGCGGTTACCCGGCCGTGGGCCGGGGTTGGCAGCTCAGAGAAAAAAGGGACCCCGCCAGTGTTTGCGCCCGCCGTCTTCTGCAACCGGCGCTCTCTCAAACGCCCTCCGTGCGCCGCACACTTCACCCTCGTCCCCACGTTCTTTCTGCGTGACCCCTGCGGTTTTACTGTGGCCATGTCGAATCTGCCGGATCACTGGAGCTCGCAGAGCCGGCCCTTGGGCCAGTCGTTCAAGTATGTATAGCGCGCCATCGCGGCGCCAGCGCTGGCCGCCAGGCCCGTTGCGGCGGCAGCAGGTGGTCTGTGCCGCCGGCAGCTCGCTGCGTGTGCCGCTGGCGGTGGCTGGCGGATGAAATTTCACTTCCCGGCATGGGCCGATGGACCCGTCCCCGTGATGGCTCCCTCACGGTCCCCGTGCTGCCTGTGTCGCCCACCAGAACACGCGCCCGGCCCCATTGCCACATGCGAGCAGCTCAGTACTAACGCCAGCCGACAACACCCTCCCGTGTTGCCTCCCCCCGCCTCCCTCGAACAAGGTATGTATTCCCTGCGCGACCCCACCACGCGCCCCGTACTGACCCCCACAGGCGGCCAGCCGTTCTACCCCTTGCCCAGTCTCCCCTCGTTGGGCAACGGTAAACAGGGCCACTTTTCCATCCCCGCCATCAACCCTGGCGCCGACCACCAGGACCCCGAGCTCCGCCGCTCGTCCCAGTCAGCCACACAGTTGCCTCCACCGGCCAGCATCGCGCCCGAGCACCTGGCGCTTCCGCAGCAGCAGCAGCAGCAGCAGCAACAACAGCAGCAACAGCAGCAACAGCAACAGCAGCCGCAGCCGCAACCGCAACCGCAACCGCAACAGCAGCCGCAGCCGCAGCCCACCGCCAGCAGCCCCCCGACCTCGGCCTTGGCCCCGCCGGCGGCCATCGCCCTGGTTGTAGCCCCGGCCCCGGCCCTGGCCCTGGCCGTCCCTACGCGCTCGTCCACTACCAACGTCTACCGTCCCTTGAACGTCAAGGACGCCTTGTCGTACTTGGACCAGGTCAAAATCCAGTTCTACAACCAGTCTGATGTCTACAACAACTTCCTCGACATCATGAAGGACTTCAAGTCACAGAGCATCGACACGCCCGGCGTCATTGACCGCGTCTCCACCTTGTTCCGCGGCCATCCTAACCTCATCCAGGGTTTCAACACCTTCTTGCCCCCGGGCTACAGAATCGAATGCTCCTTGGACCCGTCCGATCCCAACCCCATCAGAGTTACCACCCCCTCGGGCACCACCACCCGCCCCAACGTGTCTGGCTCGTTGCCCTCCCATCAACCCATACTGCAGACGCTACAAGGACAGCAGCCATCGGGTCTGCAGCCCATCTGGGACGCCCAGCACGTGCAGCTGCTGCAGCCGGGTTCGCACGACCTGCAGGCTCAACAGGACCAGCAGCAGCAACAGCTTGGTGCAAACCAGCTGTCGCCCCTGTTTGCTCCGGCAGATGACCAGCAGCAGGGCAACGGGGGCCAGATTGAGTTCAACCATGCCATCTCCTACGTCAATAAGATCAAGACCAGGTTTGCCAACCAGCCGGACGTCTACAAGCAGTTCTTGGAGATCTTGCAGACGTACCAGCGGGAGCAACGGCCCATCGCCGAGGTCTATGAGCAAGTCACCATGTTGTTTGCGAACTCGCCAGACTTGTTGGACGACTTCAAGCAGTTTTTGCCCGACACCTCAAACCAAACCGGATTTGTGCAGGCAACAGTGGCCCAGCTGCAGCCCTTCTTCACTTCAGCCAACGGTGCAGTGGGAACTGGTTCCCAATTGCCTCCAGTGGGCAACTTCCAGTCGCCTTCCAACAACTTGAGTCCTGTCAAGCCAACGGGTCCGTCCGCTCAGTACCAGTACCAGATTGTGAATCAACCTCAATATGAGTCAGCAAACGACTACATAAGCGAGAAGAAGAAGTCGGTGTCATATGGCCCCGAGTCCCAAGGCCAATTCTCCAATCTCCGCGGAGATGTGCAAGCCCCGCCCCAAAAGGCTAAGAATGGTACTCTGAATGCGGTTGTCACCACCGCCACTGCCAACGCGGTCGTCACCAAGCCAACGATCATCCCTGGCATTCCAGAGCCGATTCCTCCTTCGGCCACCGTAAAGTCTTCATCCTTACTGGAGGAGATAAGCTTCTTCGACAAGGTCAAAAAGGCCATTGGTAACAAGCAAACCTACAATGAGTTTTTGAAAATCTTGAACTTGTTTTCGCAGGACATCATAGATAAGGACACTTTAGTGGAGAGAGTCGACTCCTTCATTGGTGATTTAAACCCCGAGTTGTTCAACTGGTTCAAGATGTTTGTGGGCTACGAAGACAAGCCCCAGAATATTGAAGCCATCACTTTCAAGAAGCATCAATTGGAGTTGTCCTTGTGCAAGGCTTACGGTCCTTCGTATAGGCAATTACCCAAAGCGGAAACCTATATGCCCTGCTCGGGCAGGGACGAGATGTGCTGGGAGGTGTTGAACGATGAGTGGGTCGGCCATCCAACCTGGGCCTCAGAAGACTCTGGGTTCATAGCCCATCGGAAAAACCAGTACGAAGAAATCTTGTTCAAAATAGAGGAGGAAAGATTGGAGTTTGACTACTACATGGAGGCCAACTTGAGGACTATTCAGATTTTGGAGACCATAGCAAACAGAATAGCCAACATGACTCCTGAACAGAAAGCAAAATTCAAGTTGCCGCCAGGGTTGGGTCATAACTCTGTAACCATTTACCAAAAAGTGATTAGAAAGATCTACGACAAGGACCGTGGTTTTGAAGTGATAAATGCATTGCACAACAACCCTGCTGTTGCCGTTCCTATTGTGTTGAAGAGATTGAAACAAAAGGATGAAGAATGGAAGCGGTCTCAGAGAGAATGGAACAAGGTGTGGAGAGAAATGGAACAGAAAGTGTTCTACAAGTCCTTGGACCATCTTGGATTAACCTTCAAGCAGGCAGACAAGAAACTTTTGACCGCCAAGCAGCTCATCAGTGAAATTTCGACGATTAAGGCTGAACAACAGAACAAGAGATTGCATCCATTGACTCCTAAGCCGCAGCCGCAATTAGACTACAAGTTTGAGGATGACTCCATTTTGTTTGACATCATTAAAATGTCGGACACCTTCATTATCAAATCGTCCAACTACTCTTCAAACGACAGAGAAAAGTTGACGCAGTTCTTCCGGTCATTTGTGTCCTTGTTTTTCGGAATCTCAAACGATACCGTTGACCGGGCCGTAGCCGAAAGAACAAAGGAGGAGACGACCTCGGCGAAGGCTGCGATATTGCTGGACGCTGACAATGAAAGTGAGCACAGTCTGAGCAGTAGCTCCTTTTCCAAGAAACGCCCTCGGGACCAGGACTTACTCCGTGGTGTCTTGAAGAAGCAATCGAAGTCAAGGAAAGAGGACCGCCCTGAGTCGGTGCAGCAATCGAGTGAGGACAATGACGAGCATGATTCGAGTAATGAGTTTGATAAGTCGAGTGAGTTGTGGATCAAGACCACCGGCTCCAGGTTCTCCGTAGATGGCGAGCCTGCAAATCAGCCCGAAGTGAAGCGCCATGTTTACAACTTGTTCTGCAACACTACCGTTTATGTTTTCTTCCGTCATTTGAGAACATTGTACGAGAGACTCCATGAAGTCAAGGCGATGAACAACAATGTCAGCAAAGATATCAAATCGCGCAAGTATCCCAAGTTTGCCATTGATTTGAACTTGGTTAGTCACCAACTCGAGGAAATGAATGTGGAGATCTCTGGAGAAAAGGATTGCTACCAGCAGGTGTTGAGCTTGTCGGAGAGATTGATCGAAGGAGAACTCGAGCATCAATGGTTTGAGGAGGCTCTCAGACAAGGGTACAAGAACAAGGCATACAAACTCTATACTATAGACAAGGTTGTTCAAGCCATGGTCAAGCACATGCATACTATCGTCACAGACAATAAGACCTCTGACATGATGGTGCTATTTGAAGCAGACAGATCCAACCCAGTTTCGACTGCGAAAGACCAGATCTTGTATCGCATGAAGGTGAGATCTCTTATGACGCCGGACGAGAACATGCTCAAGATTGCTTTCAATGAAACAGACAATACAGTCAAGATTGAGTTTATTAGTCTTGATGATCTCACCATCAACGATCATGAGAGTGCGGAAGAACGGTACAACTACTATGTTACAAGCTACATCATGTCGCATCCTACTGAGGGTGTTCCAGCATCCAAAATAAATATGCCGCTCTTGAAGAGCTTTATTGAAGGCATTGATGAGGAGCAATGTGAAGGCTTTTTCAATGCAGGTTTGAAGGTATCCATCTGCCAAAACTCATACCGAATTTTCTTCGAGGCTGACACCCATGATGAATTCACTTCGAAGGTGGCACTCCAGAAACAGCAAGGTGAAATCAAATCCAAAGAAGAGATTCTTGAGCATCTCAACTCCCTTCTTGAGGGTCCTGAGATTGGTTGGAAGCATACTTTGAGCGAAGGCGCAAATGCGGAGGCCTACGAAAAGAAATGGGAAGCTTTATTGGATAACGGTTTGGAGGCGTACCAGGAATTTCAAATTGAAGACGCTGATGTTGATGTTGATATGAAGGATGTCACAGAAGAAGAACCTAAGGTTGAGGCGGAGACTGAGAAGCAAGGTGAGTCAGCAGAGTCCCCCAAAGTTAAGTTCGAACCGGCTCCTGAACTTGCTGTTGATGCTGATGCAACTGTTTTGCATGATCATAATGACACTACGATACAACAAAATGACACTACAATTCAGCACAATGATACAACAATTCAGCAAGATGCGAATGATACTACCGCCGATGAAACCACAGTTAACCAAGAAGACGCTTCTTTAATTACCGAACAGAGTCAGCAAACCTCAGCAGGCACCGAGCAGGAGAAGGAAACTGAGTAAATAAAATGAAACTGGCCGTCGTATAATACACCTCTGTGAGTAACTACAATATATACAATCAAATGAATATGCATGCCTTTTATGACGTATATTACATGATATCTCCGTTAGTTAATTATATAAATGAGAAGGATCTTGGAAGCATAGAATATTATGGCTTAAGCCTTCCCTCTGCTGCAGCTCTTGCCAACGTTTCAGTAGCAATGCTATGAGCCAATTTTTCACGTTGTTCCAAACGACGAGCAACATACATTTTCTCTCCCTTAATGAGTAATAACCTCAAAATGATGTCTTCAGCGATGGTTTGCGCTGCAATTGGGTCAGCCCTTGCCTCCTTAGCATCCTTTTCAGCCCGTGCCCTAGCCTTTGAAGTAGCATTAGCGGTGATTGTATTCCGTCTCGCGACAGTTCTAGATCTGCTCAAACTTCTTGGTCTTATTGCTGGTAAACCTTCCTCTGTAACGATACCTTCGCTGTGTTTTGAAGTATCGCGATCAAAGTTGTTTTTGTCTTTGAGAAATTGAATAAAGGCTGGAGACAACCGTTCGACCTCTGCCGTGAGGAAACTGATATCCCGATCGTAGTAAACGGGTAACAATAGCAACGCTTGATATTGTTCATTTTTGAGATCTTCCACTGGTGGACCATTTCCATCATTATGGAAGAAATCAAAGCATAAAAAGTTGAGCCAAGAGAAAACAGTCTCAAGCTCGATGTTCGATAACTGCTTCCCTCCACCGCCAATAGTTTGTGACACAGCCACGGCAGAACTGACTGCCGACTGCCAAAGAGAAGAAGCTCCATTACCGCTCGATTGCTTTGCAGCAAGTGCCATTCTGAATGATTTTGCAGTAACAAGTTTTGGTAGCAACAAGTCATCTGCGCTGGTAACAACAACATTCCATGCTGCCAACATCACTTTCAAAAGTAAAGCTTTACTCAAAAATTCTGCGAGAACCTGTAAATTCAGGTTCAAATAGTTGTAAAGAGGCATCATTGCATTATCCATTTGTTCTTGTGTCGGCTTGATGGTGCCTGAGTTTCCGCAAACCGACTTCAAGATACTCCTAGAAAAGCACATGCGAACAAATCTGGAAAACTTTTCGACTATTCTCTTAATGCATCTCTCCTGTGCTCTCTTAAGTGCTCTTTGGGCTCTTCCCATGACGAAAATGGCATCAGCACGTTCACTCTCAACTGCCACCTCAATCATCACACGTCCCTGAGAGTCCAAATCTAAAAATATCTCTTGAGGGATACCGTCATGTTTAAAGCGTTTTGGATCCAACTGAAGAAGAGCTCGCCCACAAATTGAGTGCGTAGCAAACCTTTCATCCCAAACAGTGAAAGATAGAGTTAATGATGAATTTGCGGGAAGTGTAAGTTCAAACTCCTCGTCCCACTCGGGATTTGGGTTGTTGGTGATAGTTCTGGTCTTGCCTATGGTCCTCTTTTGCTTTGTATCTATCATTGTCACGTACGGGTGGATGTTGTCACTGGATGTAGAGCTCGATGTTAGATTTTCTGCTTTAACTAAGCGGATCGAGAATACATGGCTGGTGAAACTTCTCAGTGCAGATGGATCAAGAGCAAAAATCGTATTCAGGATCGTTTCAGGGTCGAGCGTGTCTTCTAAGTTGGTAAGTTGCTCCATCATTGCGGATAAGTTATTAAGTGCCACGCACGTTTCTGATTTGAAGTTGTAAGGCTCCTCTGCCTCCACTTTACCCCCGTTTTGAATACTGTTAACAACACTCTTCATCTCATCAAACCATCCAACGCCGCTCTTTCTGTGGTCAGCTTTCTCCTCCAATGAGGCCAACTTTTTCTGGTCCTCTTCGTTAAGTTCGCTTATTATCTTTTCTGTCATGGCAGATGCATACCTAAGTACTCCATCTGAGACTCCCTTCAAGAATATAGTAGTAATTTTGGCAAGTTGCAATTCGTTTGCCCAATTGAGGCTATTGAGGATCTTAGTTAGCTCCTTGACCAATGTAAAAATGTCAAGTACTGACGTACTGAACTTCTTCTGATCATTTTCGATATCGATGGGATCATAGGTGTCACTTCCAATTGCTTGATTCACAATGTCCATAATTTTTTCCCCGGTTTCAGATACCCAGGCCCGAATAAATGGATAGAAGAAGTTTTCCAAGTTGAATTTAAATTCTGAGCCATCAGCTGATACCTGCCTATGAATGCTGCGAATTTCCCACAAGGATTTGTAGGCTTCGAAGGCGTCACCATATGGTATAAACTCGCCCTTCTTTTTGGCGTAGGAATCAATATGCTTGAGAATGTTTTTGGCATCGGCTGCAAACATCCCAGTGATAACTGCTGCCACGGTTTTCAGTACATTCAAAAAGCCAAGCAAAGGATTCTTATATCTCTTTTGAAGCATCTTCACATCGTTCACCACGGAATCCGAAATATTCAATATATGAAGGACATTGAGAGTGTCATCACGGGGTAAATTTTCGAGTAGTTCCGCGTACCGCTGTTCTGCTGTCCTGAGTAAGGTTCTATAGAGCTTTTTCTCCCATTTTCGAACCAATCCCGTTTCTTCAACTTGAGGGAAAAGATCGTCGCTTTCTATGTACTCACCCAAAACCATCAAAGCAGGACCAAACTTGGGTTTTGTCACCTTACTAAGAAGTAGCAGAAGTGAATGCTTGACGCTGAATAACGTCTCGTTGTAGGAGAAAATAAGATTTTTTACCCATTCATCCTGATCGGTCTTGGACCACGATTTCTTGTCATAGAAGTCGAGGCCCCCGAGATCTTCGACTATGCGTTTGCATGCTTTGAAAATAGCAATGGTATTGTCCACTTGTACTGGAGCTAATTCCCCTTCGTCCGCGGGGAATAGTTTGTCTTTTAAGACACCGGAAAGTTGGGCTGCCGTGTAGAGACATACAGCTCTTGTTGGAAAGTCAATGCGCCAGAATTTGGAGCAAAGTGCCAATAATGTTGTGATGTTCTTCGGGAGAAGCCGTTGATCAGGGTCAAACGATGTTTCTTTCTTCGACTTGTGCTCGAGGCACAACTTGCATAATATCACGTAATATGCTCTCACCACTGTTGTTCTGGGTAAGATGTAAAAGTCACTTCCGGGAGGCATGTCCGGGATAGAGAGTAGTTTCATCGCGGGGGGAACTTGGTACTTCGTTACAAGCTGCTCGCAGAGGGCTTGCTCTCGAGACTTGTAGGCTTGGTACGCCTCGGCGGAGCTGAAGCTGGCGGGACTGAATTGGCCAATGTCTTTGCCTAGGTAGAACTGTACTTGTTGTATATCCTTGTGGAGCGCCTTTTCTTGAGCAAGGTCCTTGAGTCGGAAGATGTCTTGCTGCATCTTAATGTGGTCGACGCCAAAGAGCTCCTGCACTATGGTCACCATAGACTGGTCCAAATCAGTAATTCGAAAGCTCGGCGTCGGGTACAGGAGATTACCATTGTCGCCGACTGTCAGTGGAGTGGAGCTAGATTTGGCCTTTGAACGTGGGTTCAAAGCGTCCTTGTGCTCGTGGAGTTTGGCAATGATGAGCTCACTGTTCTTGTCCTTGCCGACAAGATCGATAAGAATCAGAACAAAACTGCTTGCCTGCTTGAATATGACCTCGCTCATCTCGCTCTGGGGTACGGTACCGATCTTGACGAGCTCCTTGTTGGCGCAGGAGACAAACTTCATGAGCAAGTAGTCGGGCGTATTTACAGCCCGGAGCTCGGTCTTGAACTGAGGGTCAAGGAGCTCACTGTAAAAGCGGAGAAACGATCGCCTGGCGTTCTCGTCGAGCTTGGTATCCTTCTTTCGCATCGCCACTAGGTTCAAGCGGTGCTCGAGACTGGCTATAAGCCCCACTGGCAACTTGGTGTCCGCCTCTGTGCCCGACTTGCCACGAAGGTGCCGTGACGTCGTTGGTGTGAGGCTGTTGGTGTGCGAATGTGTCACCTGAAGCAGGTTGGACGGCAGTGGAAGCGGCTTCTTGAAGCGAGCTTCGCCGCGGTACTCAAGAAGCACGATTTTGAGCACGCTCTCGTAAATTTTCGTCACATCCGCACTCTTGTACCCTCCACCGTCGTCAAGCATCGTTGTCGACGACAAACTGTGTGTCCTGCCGCTGCTCTTCAAGTGTGACATGGGCGATGTGGGGTTTGCTCTGTGTGTCGGCAGCGTATACTGAGAACAGTTCTTGGGCTGAAAATGTGTTGGCTAAATGAATGGATAGCGTCTCTGCTTGTGTGCGTAGTTTCGCAGCGAAAACCGCGAATTTGCGGAAAGCTGCCCGTGCTGATGGCTGCTTTTGACAGCTGCCAAAACGCTTATTTATGATTTGTGCTGTGCACGACTTGGCTCCCGCCCACAGTCGGGGCTTCTGTCCGATGTGGGCCAGGGTCCGCTGGGGCGGAGCGTGGGGAAGGAAGGACGCGGTGGCATGGTTGGGATGCGTGGAGCGGGAGAGAATTGGCCGTCTCCGCAGAGCACCCATCCAGCACTGTCTGCAGCAATGACGTAATGTACTGTTGTGTGCACAACCGTGATAAGCACAGTCCCAGAACACCGTCGGTCTGCGGTGTGTACTACAAGAGAGGTCCGCAAGCCAGGGCGTGCTTCGAAGCGTGAACATTGACTATCTTACAGTATAATACAGGTGGTAGAGCTCAGTGGCATCGGCGATAGGGTAGAATTTCGCACCCACGATTTGGGCACACCGCCGCCTCTAGCTGCGGTGGCCGCTGTCAGCAGCTAGATTGTAGTCTCAATCGTCCACGTCCAGAATGTCCAGCTCGTCGTCTGCAACTGTGTCGCCGCGGCCGTTGGCTTCATTGACAGGAGTGTCGACGTCGCTCTCGCTCTCGCTCTCGGCCTTCTTCACCTGCTTTGTCTTTGTGCCATCCCCCGACACCTCCTCGGGCTTGAAAATGTGCCCGCTTAGTATGCGGTTCATCTCAAACGCGCCAACATGTTCTTGTTAGTACTGTCGCTATCAAGTCGTGGAAGTACATACTCTTTTTGAAAAGCTTTTGGAGCTTCTCATCGCAGCGGATAATGCGTTTGTCGGAAGGGTCCTGAAGACTGTTTTCCTTTATGTATGCCCACATTTTGCTCACCACCTGGGGCCGCGAGCACCGGCCAGTGCTGACCACCGCCAGCAACTCCTCCGAGAGCACCATCTCGCGGTTGAACGGGTTGTTTTTGTTGTCCCGCTTCACCACTTTGTTGGGCGACTTGGTCACCTTCTTCTTGCGCTCGCGCACAATGGGCCGCCTCACGTCGGACTTCAGAAGCTTCTGTGCCAAAATTGCGTCCTGGCGCTCGATTTCCTTGCGGCGCTCTACTTCGCTCTTTTGGTCCTTGGCTCGCTTGTCCACGAGGTCGTAATACCGCTCCAAGATGACCTCATTGATCTCCTTCTGCCGCTGTTAATACTGCTCGGGCACTAAAAGCCGCTAACATACCTTGTGCGGGGCCAAATTCACCGCAAAAAGCTCCTGCAACGCATTGCGGATCTTCTTCACTGTGATCTTCTCTAGATCTGCCACGCTGAGGATCGCCTGCCGTTAGTACGCTGCAAAGTGTGTCTGCTTGCACGGCCGCTGCCGCACGCTGAGGAAGCATCCTGCAGTCCTCAATTTTTCTCCCACATACGTCGATTGTCGGCAAGTACTCGTCTGGTTCGTACGACTCGCTCATGTTGCCTCAATGCCGTATTTCAGCACGTTGCCCGGTTGTGGGTCGGGACGTGGACAGGCACACCCTCTCGTTGGTGGTGTGTGCACGACCGTATTGTTCCGGCCCCACCATCATTCACCATCTGGGCACAGTGTCTACGCAGGGGCTCCTCCGCTTGTAATGCTATGATACATACCCTCGTCGGGGTCGTCCGAAAGGACAATGCGAACTAAGTGGCTACTTGCTCTGGTTCCGCAAGTTGCGCTTGTGCTGAAGCTCGTTCTTCTTCACCAACTTCTTGCGGTCGGCACGCTTCAATGTGCGAGGATCGATGAGCTCCTCCTCGGTATTCTTGACCTTGTCGTCAACCTCCACCAACCACTGGTCGTCTAAGTCCTTGTTTTTGCCCTTGTAGCCCCACTTGGGCACCCACTCGCCAGTGGCCTCTTCGTATACCATCTTGCCGTCCTTGGCCTTGGACTTGATGCCCTTCTTCGCAGCAAACTGCTCCCACTTGGTGGGAGCCTTCACCTTGGGCACAGCCTTCTCTCTGGGAAGAAGCGTAGTAGGCTCGGGAAGCTGAATCAATGTGATTGACGACGTCTGTCCCGTGGAGGCACCCTGACTGTCAGTCGTAGCCTTGAGAGGGAGCGACAACACCTGGTTGATCAACAACTGGACATTGTCTCTCGTAACAGAGCTGAGGTACTCCTCTCTCTGCTTGTCGTTCTGCAACTTCGCATTGTCCAACGGGTTGGGATCGAACGTGGCAAGGTTACCCAAGTCAAAGGTATTGGGAATCGGCTTGTCAACTGTCACTGGCTTGAACTCTTTCTCCGCCATTTTTCGTATAGCTTGTGCCGCAATTATTCCTGATGCGAAAGTCGCATCTCATCGCGCTGAAAACCTTTTTGTGCGCGGCACGAAATCTGGGGAAACTGTATATGCAGCATATCAGCTGCGGCTGCTCTGCAACGAACTCCGCCAGATCCACATGCACACGAGGGTCATGACGGATATCGCGCCGCCGGCCATCATCACATGCTTGTACTGCTCTGTGAGGAGCGGCTCGGGCTCGGTTTCGAGACCCGGCGTGGCCGAGCTCGGGCTTTTTGCTGCGTCCACCAACTGGATGAATAATTCGTTCAACGAAGACGGCCACGACGATGAAATGTGTAGAGGGGGGTCGAGAAAGAGCTCGCGCGTGTAGTTTTCGGGCTGAATGTCTGAGCGCTGCTGCTGCTTATCCAAGTCGGCTTTCATGGCCACGAACACGGCGGGGACTTCCTCCAAGCTCGCGGCGTACTTTTCCCGGATATCCACCAAGTACTGGAACGACTTGGGGTCCGAGCTGTCGTAGGCGTAACAGATGACGTCGCACTGCTGAGCGCGTTTTCTATTCTCCAAGATTGCCGGCTCTAGCTCGCCAAGCTCCTCGAGAATGAGGTAGCACTGCTTACCTCCCCGCAACTCTATGTCCTTGACGCACACACGGGGCCTGATGGTAGGGGAGTACACGTCGCTGTAAGAGTTTCTGAGGAACAGCTCCAAGAGAGACGACTTGCCTGACTTGGGGGCGCCCACAATGATGCAGCTGAAGACGTTGCGGTCGTTGACCGCTTGACGATACACCTTGCCCTTCCGCTGCCGTCTCTTCCTGGGTTTGGTGACTTTTATGGCCTTGCTAGAGTTGAGGTCGTCAAAGCCTAGGTAGGCAAGGTATTCCAACGTGGTCCTATATTCTAGGAAGGTGGTAAGGTTCCACTGCGCGAGCCAGCCCTGCAAGGTGACAAAGCCCTCGTCGTTGGTGACAATGGACGAAGGGAAGTTGCTGTCCTTCCAGAGCTGGGGGATGCCTGGAGTGGGACGGAACAAGCTGGCGAGCTCCAACTCGCTCAAACCGCCGTCGTTGTCCTGGTCAAACTTGAGAAAGAGGTCAACCAAGAACCGGTATCCCGCCGGGCTGAGTTCGACGCTGGAGTCGGGATGCACGTCGAGCTTAGGGTAGAGGAACTTGTCGCTCAAAGAGAGAGAGTTTGTGTAGTGGAACGCGCGAAGGATGCCCCACACGGTTTCGTGGCGCCCCTTTTGGGAGTATATCTTGTTGAGCACGATGAAGCCGTCCTCGGACACGCCCTCGACGGCGGTGCGGTCCGGGATGATGACGGCGTCGACGGTGGCGCGAATGGCGTCAAAGTCGTCGCGCAGAAGAGTGGAGCTGAAGCACTTTTCGTGCAACGCCGAGAGCTCGGCGTAGTCCAAGTAGCCGTCCTGGTCGCGGTCGCAGAGAAAGAAGACGCGGCGCAAGGCGGCGACGGCGTCGGCCTTGAGGTTGCCCTCCTTGGAGTCAAAGATGGGCGAGATCGGGTGGGTGATGGCGCGCTGGCAGAGGTAGAAGGCCTCGACTATGTTGGACTGGGTCTTGGCCGAGCACCGCACGCAGGCCTCGATCTCCTTGAACTCGTTGATGAGCGGGATGAACTCCTCGCTGTTCTGCGCCCGCACCGGCCCGTCGTGCGGGAGGTCGCTCTTGTTGGCGCAGAGCACGATGGGCAAGTTGAGCCCCAACGAGCGGAACATGGGCATCCAGTGCAAGGAAATGCGCTCGTAGGTGTAGTGGTCGGCGTACACGAGCCAGAGCACGTCGGCGCGCTTGAGCTCGCGGTGCAACGCTGCCTGGTCTGCCGGCGTGGTGTCTACGATTACCGTGGCCTCGGGCATGTACGGCGACACCGGCCCGCCGGCGTCGGCGTCGCCCTTCTTGCCGGCGGCGGCGGCGGCGTAGTCGTCCTTCAGGATCGTCACCGGCGGGATGACGCGCTGGAGGTTCGCCACAAACTCCTCCTTCACAAGCGCGCACACAAGCAGCGACTTGCCCACGGCGTCGTCGCCGCACACGACGATGCGGAGGGTGTCGAGCATGCTAAAGAAGGGCCCCAGCGCGCGCACCTCGCCAATCGGGAAATCGGTGCGCGCACGCGGCTGACATATGGCCGCGATGCCGGCGGCCGGTTCTTCTCTCAGCGTTGCCATGTTGAGGGCAGTGAGAGTGCAGACGAGCGCGCTCTGGGCCCGCGGCGGGCGCCGCGGCTGGCGCGCGTACAGCGACGCGGCCATGGGCGACTACGAGCGGCAGATCTTCGACGTGCTCCAGCGCGAGTTCGAGCCCGCCAAGTGCCTCGTCCAGGACGTGTCGGGCGGCTGCGGCTCCATGTTTGCCATCCAGGTCGAGAGCGCCAAGTTCAAGGGCGTGCCCATGATCAAGCAGCACCGCTTGGTCAACGAGGTGTTGAAGGATGAGATCGCCAAGTGGCACGGGCTCCAGCTCAAAACCAAGGCGGTGTAGCGTGTAAATAGGTAAGATGTTGTCTATAGCAATGGGAACGTATGGCAATTGGAATATACGGCGGCTGTGGGTGGAGGTAGGGTTGTTTCTGTGGCCATGGTTGGAGGTGGGAACGTTGTGAAAGCGGCAGTGGGAGCCGTTTCGCGAAAAGAGTGAAAAATATGTCAAAATTGAATAAATTCGCATAAACTCACCCACAGCACTGACTTCGCCCGTGGCCCCCCAGCGGGTCCCACGCCAACCAGCTAACTACACACTGCCTGCGCACTGTTTACTCGTCTATAGTACACTACTCGACAACCTCCTCCTTCTCGTCGATGATCTCCTCCTTGATCTCCTCGATATCGATAATCTCGCTCAGCAGGTCGTCGCGCTTCACGGCGCGGCCGGCGTAGCGCGCTCTGTACGACCTCCACTCCTCCAAGTCGCGTCTGCGCTTCAAGATGGCCTCTCTGGTGGCCGCGTCCGCCTCCATGGCGTCGGTCTCCTCGAACTGGGCACTGTACTCCTTCAAGTTCTTTCTCACCTTCTTTCTGTCCGCCGCGTTCAACATGGACGCAGGGCGAGGTCTCCAGATGAACTCCTTGAACGCGTCCTTGGGCACGTCCGCAATCAAGTTGCCGGTGAACTCGTACAACTTGTACCCGTTCTCCATGGTGTGGAGCCATGAAGACGACCACGCGGCAACAAATCTGCCAGACGGGTCCCAGGCAAAGTTGGTCATACCAGAGAACCTCTCTGACTTCATCAACTTCACGTTGGTGCTGCTCTTGACATTGTCCTCCTCGAAGGAGCAGTCGTAAAAGTCCAACTCGCCGTTGGATCTCATGATCGTCGCCACCACCACGTAGCGGCCCTTGGGCGACCACATCACGGTGTTGCTGTGCTTGTCCTTGATCACCTTGGCGCATTTGTACTTGGAGCTCACAATCTTGCCCTTGGACAGCACCTCCTGCGAGTAGAACGACACGTTGTTCTTGGGGATCGACGGGTTGTCGTTGCCGTCGTCCAAGCGTGAGATGGTGACAAAACGGTCGCTTCTAGGCTCCCACGCAAAGTTGATCACCACCTCCTTCAACTCCAACTTCTCCACAGGAATGTCCTTCTCCGTGAGCTTGAAGAACTCCAAGTTCGAGAAGATGGTCTTTCTGGACTTGGTGTGACGGTCAACCTTCACACACAAGTGCTTGGCCTCGTCGTGCCAGTGCATCTTACAGTCACTGACCTGGAACAAGTTGATGGTTCTGATGACCTTCTTCGACGGGATCTGCATCAAGGCCACTCTGGCGGTCTGGTTGCTGGATTCGGGAGTCCAGTAGGACAAGACATAGTCCAACACGTCGCCCTTGTTCTCGGCAAGGTTGACACCGGCAGGGGCCCACTCAAAGTCGATAATGTCGTCAACCTTAACAAGCTTCTTGTCCAACAACTGGAACGACGGGGTCTCGTAGATGGCCAAAGCACCGGGGCCCTGGCGGGCACAGTACTTGTCGTCGTGCGACCACTTGACCAAAGGCCAAGGCATCTCCTTTTGGTCCTCCAAGTGAGGAGGCAATGCAAAGGTTCTCGCCGGCTCGCCGGTGCGGAGGTTCCAGATCACCAACTTGTGGCCCACGCTCTCGGGGCCAAAGGGGAAGTCGGCGAGCTCGCTCGGGTCCTCGGGAATGGCAATGGGGACGGGCGACAACGTGACCATGTAGGTCTCGTTGGGCGAAAAGTCCACCAAACGCACCTGGTTGTGGAGGAACTTCTCCACCGAGTGGAAGTCGGCACCACCCCAGGACTTGACGCCCTGCGGGTGGACAGAGAAGAGGTAGGTGCCCTTGGGGGAGAACTTGGCGTACTTGGAGGTGAAGCCCTTGCGGGGCTCGATAGCCTCCTCGGGCTCATTGTTGCGCTTGTTCCAGTACACGCCGACAGTCTCGCCAGAGTGCAAGGCAATCTGGTCGCGGCCCTGCTCGTCCTGCAACCACAGCTTGAGGTAGCCGTGGCTCTGGAACGGCGGCACCTTCACCTCGGGCATCTCGTCGGGCACGGCGCCCTCGGCGCCAAACTTCTCAATGTCCGTCAACTTGTTGACCAACAAGCGGTGCTTCTGGTCCAACTTGCGCCCGTTCAACTGCTGGATGGCAGTCTCGGCCATGGAGGCGGTCTTGAACTGCACAAACAAGTAGCCCTTGCTCTTGCCGTCCTCCAACGGCATGTGGATGCCCTCGTCGCCCTCAACGACCTCGCCCACGGTGTTGAACAACTTGGTCAACACCTTGGTCAACATGGGCACCTTGGCCTCGGGCGCAATGGGGGCGCCGTCCACGACCACGTAGTTGTCGAGGCCGAGGTTGGCGCGCACCGTGTACTTGGCCTCCAAGTCAGAGAAGTCGACATCATCGACAGGGATCTGCGCGAGGAGCTCCTCGTCCGTCATGTGGGCGCTGCTCATGGTGCTGAAAAAGAGAGCGCGGTGAAAAATTTTGACCTAGGCGCGATTGGGCGGGGCACGTCCATGGTCCCAGGCCTACGGCTGGTGGTCGAGTGTCGTTTGTATTGTACATCACCGGCTATCGAGCTCGCGCCGGAGGCGGGCATTCTCCTGCTCCAACGTGCGTAACCGGCGCTTCGCCTCGCTGTTCTCGTAGACCCGCGTTTCGCGCTCAGACTTCCACCGCTGGGTGAGCTCGCGGATACGCAAGTCCGTTCGCGGCGACGCCGCGTGGCCCCGCGTCTCGTAGTCCTCCAACAGCCGCAGGAGCTTCTCGTTGACGGCGGTCAAGTCGTCGAGCCGTGCGTGCACCTTTTCGACGTACGCCTGGTGCTTGCCGGCGGTTTCGCTCTCTTTTAACAACAACCGAACGTGGTCGTTGACAATCACGTCCACCGCCCGGGCAAAGTAGTCGAATACGGCGTGGTGATTGTCCTTGAACTCATCAGTGAGCCCGCCAGCGTCGTCCATGATGCTTCCGCTGCGCGCGCCCACTGCCATCGCTTCGAGCCGCCGCTGGGGCTCCCGCAACGACGCATCGTCGGCAATCTTGTTGAACAGGGCAAGAAGCCGCTGAAACCGATTGAGGTCGTACTTGACGAGCTCCGCCACGTGGTACTCCAACATGGAGGCGCGCCGGTCGCTCACTGGCTCCGCCACCTTCTCGCTGAGGTGGTGCACCGTGTTCTGCAACGACACCTTGTCGTTGGTTAAGCCCTCCACCGTGTACGCCAACCGCACCTTCTCCGCCTTGAGAAGCCGCTGCTTCTCGATAGCCAGGTTGAAGTCGTCCTGCAACTTCTCATAGTCCCGCTCTTGCTCCCGCGCCGCCGCAAGCTCCTGCTGCTTGTTTCGCAACTGCGACCGAAGGCTGGCTATAGTGCTTGCTGTCAGCTTCTGTAAGGCAGCATACTCCTCCTTCACCCCCTCCAACTCCTCTGCCAAGCGCTTGGCACCCTTGTCCTTGATAAACAGTTCGGAATCCGTAACGGTGTTGGAGCTGGTAGTGGAGGCCTGCTTCTCTACCGCGTACTCCTTGAAATCGTTCACCTCCTTCTGGAGAGCATCGATAACTTGCTGGTACTCCTGGAACTTTTTGTCCACCGTCCTGTGGATCTCAGCTAAGCGAGCATTTTCTGCCCTCACGTTGTCCAATTCTGTCAGTGTTGATTGTGCATGCGTCACCTGGATCGTGAGCTCACGGAGCCTGTCCTCAAGTTCAGCTTGTCCCGCTTCCATGGCTCTAGCTTCGTCGAGCTCCTGCTGCAAACTGCGCTCCACTTCGTTCATCTCAGACTTGTAGCTGGAAAACTCTTGCTTGAGTGTGGCTAGCGTAGTCCGCAACTCCTGAATGAGAGGAGAGTCACCGATAACGGAGCCTGAACTCTGCAAATGCAGCTGAATGAGCTCTAGCTTCTGGTCAAGCAGCGCTTCATGTCCCAGCGAAAGTCGAAACTGCTCATGAGGTTCTGCTCCCACACACAAAGTGCTGAGCATTGTACTAGCAACGGAGCTGCATTGCAGCATAAGCTGACCGAGTTCCTGCAAATTCTTGTCCTTGACCAGCATCTGATGCTGGAAGCTTTCTAAGCTGGCGTACAAGTCCTCGTTGAGTTTGCATGCTTCCTCATACTCTTTCGAAAGCTTACTGTATTCGGTTTCAAGACGGCCCGAGCCGCTCTTGGAAGACACAGGCGACTGCACCATCATATTGTTTTGGAACGAGGTCAATTCATCGAGTATGGCGCCATTATCGTGCTTCTCGATGAGCTTCTGTAAAAACTGCTTGAAGATCTTAATCTGGATTTTGCAGTTGGTAAGCTGCTTCTTCAACTCGGCAATTTGCGAGCTGTCAGAGGCAAATCCTTTGAATTCAGGCTTGCCAAACTTGTCGGGCACAGCGCTGGAACGAAGCCGTTTCCACGGCGATGGCTCTGTCGTGCGTCTATCTGAGCTGAGCTCATCCACATCTATGTCGCGATCGAAATTGTCCATGGAGTCGTCAAACGATGCGGATATGTTTGCAGAGAGGCTGGTTCTGGCACTAGAGTCGGGCCTAAGCGTGGGTGGGTTCTCAAACGGCAGTGGAACGAGCTTCTGGCTCAACTGCCGCTGGAAGCGGGTGTTGGTACTTTCGTGTTCTATTTTGGAGGAGTGGACGACTGACGACAGGCTGTTGGAAATGTCGTGAAGCGCCGAGTCCCGCCTGGCACTGTCGTGGTTCTCGGGATCGTCGCTCTGCTCGTCTGCGTGCTGAGGCTCGGTTTCAGCATTCGGCGAGTGTCGCGTAGCCTGCTGGTGCCTCAAGCTTATAGGCAGCGAGGGAGCACTCGTTTTGGACACTTGGCGGGTCAATTGGGGTGTGGCTGTCGCCAGGTGAACACTTGGCTTGTCTTGCTGGATCGTCGCTGTTACAGCACTGCCTCCGTCCTGCCCCACGAGCGACGTCTCAAACCGGCCTGGGCTGCCGTCCAAATCGTGCTGGTTTCCGGAAAGCGTCAACGCGGCAAGGTTGTCTTGCGTGAGCTCCAACGTGGTCAGTTTCAGAAGCGTTTCGGGCGGCGGGTTCGGCCGCAGGCGCGGCGGCGTGGGCTCGCGCAGGCTGGGGTCGGCACTGTACACGCCGTGGTAGCTGCTGCGCTCGTTGTCCCACTCTGTGTGCAGCACGGGCGCGTCCTCCAGGTCGGTGATGCCGTCGTCGAGGTCGGTGAGCGGGTTTGTGATGAAGGCGCTGCTCTCGTCCAGCACCAGCGACTCGTCGCGGGAGGCGCTATACGCGACACTGTCGCCAAAGATCAGCATCCATAGGTTGGCAATCGGCAATTGCGTGTTGGCGCGGTGGTCGAGTCTAATGTTTACATGGTGATGAGGGCGTGCACCGCCCGAGATCTGTCGTCTCGGGCTGGCGGCGCCGGGGCGAATCGTTTTCCTCTCTTGAGTCTAACTGGCATGCTACTCCTCCATCTCGTCGTCGTCGTCATCCTCCTCTTCCTCCTCGGCGGCCTTGCGAGCCTCCTGCACCAACTCGTCCGGCACAAACTGGTGCTGGCGGCCGGTGTCCTCGGAGCACCACAGGATCTCCAACTCGTAGTCCTTGTCCTTGTTGTCCTCGTGGGCGAGGTGGATGATGCGCGCGGCGTGGCGCACGGCGTCCTTGACCGTCAACTCCTCGTAGCTGAGCTTCTCCAACTCGCTCTTGGCCGTCTGGCGGCCCTTGCCGGTGGCAGCGCCGGTGTAGCCCCAGCACAGCCCGCTGGGCTCGATCATGTACAAGTGGGGGCCGTTGTGGTCCACGCCGCCGACAATGGCCACGATGCCGAACGGGCGCACCGAGTTGTAGCAGGTGTAGTTCTGCACGTAGATGCCCAAGCGGTCCATCAAGTGCGGCACGCTCACCGGCGTCTTGTATGTCGACTTGAACAGCTGCGCCTCATCACGGCCGCGGTTGACAAAGTGGCGGCCGTCGGGGAGGAGACCCGAGTAGGCCACGCCGATGTGCCGGTCCACCGTCTGGATGCGCCGGTTCTTGCCGGGCACCAACAACTTGGAATTTATGATCTTCTCCACCGCCAACACCACGCCATCCTTGCACTTGATGCCGATGCTGGTGCCGCCGTTCTCCACCGCCTTCATGGCGTACTCCACCTGGAAGTTGCGTCCGTCTGCGTTAGTCTTTCCACTGCCATTGCGTCTTTTGCACGATACATACCTGGCGAGAAGACACTGTTGGACAAGTCGTAGCCCGTGCCGATCGAAGTCTGCCGTTAGTAGCTGTCTGGAGGGTGCCTGCCAGCACAAGGGTGGCCCTGTGGGGGACGGGCCGAAAACGGCAACCGCGGCGTCGGGCGCGCCCAAATTGCGCTCACCAGACCCAAAAACGCCCCCTCATCACGCGCACTGCGTTTTGGCGCGGCATTGGCGTCGCAGCGTACGTACCATTTTGGTGCCAGTAACGTTTCGCCGTCGCGGTCGCTCCTCACGTCGCCACCATCGGCGTGCCCCCACCGACAAGCACGTGACAACCGTCCCGATAGGCGAGGTTCCACGGCGGCGTCTTTTCTTCAGTCCGCTCCAGTGTCTGTGATTCTCGGGGATTTTCCACGCGAACCCGCCACACACTCGGCACAGCACCTCCGAGCATGGTGTGGGAGTTTCGCTGGCCCGTGATGGGCGTGGTGGTATGTACACTGACCTAGACCTAGAGGCTCCACTAACAAGATTCCGTGCTGCTTGATTGCCGGTATCGGCTACGGCGGGCACGCGGCTGTGCTCGCCGGGCGCCACTCTGTGTCCACGCAGGTGGTTTTCCAGGCGTGTCTCTCGATGGTGTGGCTCAGCTACTGGCTCGCCATCACTACTGATCCCGGCCTGCCGCCGTCAGACTTCCGGCCCCGGCCCGGCCAGTGGCGTCGCTGGTGCAAGAAGTGCAACAACTACAAGCCCGAGCGCAGCCACCACTGCAAAACCTGCCAGCGGTGCGTGCTCAAGATGGACCACCACTGCCCGTGGACGATGAGCTGCGTGGGCCACCGCAACTTGCCGCACTTTTTGCGCTTCGTGGCGTGGGTGGTGGTGGCGTCCGGCCTCATGTTGTACCACTTGGGCGCCCAGTGTGTCCAGTACTACCACGACCGCCATCTTCCGCTGTACATGGTGCACAAGGGACAGATGTTTGCCGTGTTTCTCCTCTTGCCCATCGACGCATTCGTGGTTGGCGCCGTCGCCTTGTTGCTTGTGCGGTGCATCATCAATGCGTGGTTCCGCGGCATGACCCAGATCGAGGTGTGGGAGCGCGAGCGCATCGAGCTGCAACTCCACCTGGTGCGGTTCTGGGACCAGATCCGCCGCAACTACCACCGCTTGCACCACAAGGCGATGCCGCGGCTCGTGTCGTGGGCCTCCGCCAGCACATCGATGCTTGACGACGACGAGCAGCACTACGACGACGACCAGGAGCTCGCAGACTTGAACGCCGACGCCGAGCCCATCCCGCACTTTACTGTGGATGACTTTATCTTCCCCTACGACTTGGGGTTTGTGCAGAACGTGGTCACCTCCTGCAACTACCCGTGGACGTGGCTCTTACCATGGGTGGGCCCGCCACAGGACGGCGTGGACTTCGATGTGACGCTGGATATCGATGTGGACCAGCTCGGACTCCCCTGGCCGCCCGACGCCGGCCACCAGGAGGACCACGTGGCGCCGTTCGACGAGGAGACCGCCATACGCAGCGGCACCACCAACGGCCGCGTGAACTACACCTTGCTTCGCAAGCGGCTCGACCCGCGGGCGCAGGTGCGGCGGGGCGAGTGGAGCAACGATTTCGGCGAGAGACTCGACGATTTCGGAATAGACCTTGACGCCGAGGGGGAGGAGGAGCTACAGGTTTCCGAGCCCGAGCCCGCGGCAAGCGGCTGAAGGCGGCTGGGGCGGCTGAGGACGGCGCCAGATCCCAATTGGGACACCGCCGGCGGCCGACGCGGGGCCGCGCGAGTGGCTCAGTGGGCCCGACAAGGTCGTCGGCCTTCCCCCCACGGATCCCCCGCGGAGCCCCCACCCAAACTCTACGCCAATGGCTACAAAAATACACCACGGTCGAGGAATCGGCGTTTCTGCCCCCGTGACTGCACTCCGCTACACCCTGTGAGACGCCTCATCCACAGCAGCCTCGGCCGCTCCAGGCGGCCCTCGTGGACCTGCATGCAGGTATGACACCATTGGGCGGTGTCCAATCGCGGGGTCACGTGCGCTTGAGCAATTGGCGGGGGACCAGGGTATATAAGGGCTTAGGGTGGAAAGTTCACGCTGCAGATCAACTTTTTGCTCAATTGATACACCATGGCTCAGGCACCCAAGGGCTCGCTCAGACTCGGCTCCAAGGCCCCCGACTTCACCGCGGACACCTCCAACGGCCCCATCTCGTTCTACGAGTACACCGGCGACTCGTGGACGGTGCTCTTTTCCCACCCCGACGACTTCACGCCGGTGTGCACCACCGAGCTCGGTGCTTTTGCCAAGCTCGAGCCCGAGTTCAGCAAGAGAAACGTCAAGTTGATTGGTCTCTCGGCCAACAACTCGGACTCGCACAAGGCGTGGATCCGCGACATTGACGAGGTGACGGGCTCCAAGTTGACCTTCCCCATCATCGCCGACCCCGAGAGAAAGATTGCTCACCAGTACGACATGATCGACTACCAGGATGCCACCAACGTCGACGACAAGGGCGTGCAGTTCACCATCCGCTCGGTGTTTGTCATTGACCCCAAGAAGACCATCCGCTTGATCATCTCCTACCCTGCTCAGGTGGGCAGAAACTCGGCCGAGGTGTTGCGTGTCGTTGACGCTTTGCAGTTGGGTGACAAGCACAAGATCACCACGCCCATCAACTGGGTGCCCGGTGACGATGTCATTGTCCACCCCTCTGTGTCCAACGAGGAGGCCAAGTCCTTGTTCCCCAACTTCCGGATCATCAAGCCTTACTTGCGCTTGACTCCTTTGGACCCCAACAAGCAGTAGAGAATTGTACACTACTTTGCTAACACACGTAGCGGCGGCGGCCCCCCTCCTCGGCGCTGGGTACCTACCCTGTCCGAGTTGCAGCCACTGTGGCGCCCTCCAGCCGTGCCAGGGCCTGGGTGCTATCGACGGTACTGCACAAAACCTTATCGCTGCCATATCGGCCCCCGCCGCAGTTTAGACCACCAGGCGCGGCTGGCGCACTCCCAGCCGCTGCTGCCACCCGTAAGTGCAACTATGCTGCGGCAAATCCGATATGGCCCCCGGTGCTCCGGTGGTAGTATGTACTGCATATAACACTAGCTTCTCTCGTGGTTGAGCGAGCACGAGGCGCATCTTTTCGCTGGTGCTAGAATGTTTGCCAGAGCGTCGCGTGCTCTGATCGCGCTGCGGCTGCGTCGTCTCCGCATGGCGAGTCCCCAGGCGGCTTTTCGCGGCGCCGCGGTGCGTGTGGCCGGTGCGGCGCCGGCCGTGCAATCGGCGCCGCCGAAAGCCGTATCTCGCCCGCCGGCCCCGCTACAGCGTCTCTGGTGCGCAGCTGGCCGCCACGGCGGTATGATGGTGCTGTTTGCGCCGCCTGGCGAGCAGGAAAAGGAGTACGAGCGTGCTGAGCTCGAGAGAAAGGCCAATCTTGGCGCCGTCGTGGACGAGCTCCGTGCCCGCGTGCCCGACCTCTTGACCACGCTGCTTCCGCGCTCCATCGTCGCCAAAGATATCCTGTTCCGACTCTACCCGAGCCACTTTAACGAGTTCAATGCCTACTTGCCGGCGATCCGGGGCCATGTGCTGTACTACGCCGCGTGCAAGGCGCTCCAGGTGCTCCTCACGCTGGTGGTGCTCAATCCCAAGGTCAAGTTGCACATCCAGCTGATCCGCGTTGACCGCGGCTACGGCAACTGGGCGTCGCAGTTCCACTGTGTTGACCCCGCGGCCACCAAGGTCGTGGTGCGCTTCACCACCTGCCCCGAGGGCTGCGTGCACATGGCCCAGGAGTCCGAGCCGGGGTTCGACTCCACTGCCGATGCTCGCCTTGGCCTGCACCGCTGGCTCGAGGTCGATACCACCAAGGTGGTGGGCCGCCCGGGCGCCGTGCTGGTGAAGAACCTCCCCTCCGTCACCACTGCTCTCACCCTGCTCACGTCGAGCTTGATCGGCCTCACGCGGGAGAAAAAGAAGCTCGAGCGGGTAATCTCGGGCATTTTCATCTTTGAGTTGAACGAGGACAACTCCATGATCAACGTGCACACAGTCGAAGACTTGAACGTGATCGAAACGCCGCAAACACAGGATGTGAACGGCCAGCTCCGCGTGTGCTGAGCGATAATTGCTGTAATTATAGTGTAAATAGTGCTACTCGTTGAGGGCAAAGACCCGAAACAGACGGGCGCCACAACTGGTCCCCGAAAATTGTTCCCGGGTTTATACAGCTACGAATGCATCGATGTCATGCGTGAATTAGATTATTTTGAGCATATGTGCTCACCGGAAATTATGCGTTGGCGTCATTCAGCGTAAGTCGTCCGCTCAGAGCATGTCACCAAGAGCATTCTTCATGCTGAGCATGTCCTGGTAGTAGTCTCTGAACTGCTTCTTCTCCTCTCCCGTGTGCTCCTCCTCATCCATCGGCGTGCGGTATATGCTGTTAAGTTGATGGGTCAAATACTCAATCTTTTCGAGTGGAGACAAGTCCCGACCCACGCGCTCATTCACCCACAGCCAGAGTTGCTTATTCTCCTCTGCCATGGCCTTGCGTTCTTGCGTGTGCGGAACCACTCTCTGTTCCTTCACAAGCTCCTGGAGTGAGGCCACAAGCTGAGAATTCACTGTGAGCTGGTTGCGAGTCAATTCGTTCGTTTCACTCATTACTTTGAATATGCGCACCTGCAACACCATCAACAACAACATGAACGAAAATATGAGGTAGCACACTCCAACAATGTTTTGTTTGAGGTACTCATTTGTAGAGTACCTCGACACGGCACTTGTGGCTGCAGCGGGAATTGTGGCAGGTTCCGATTTCACGGACTCAGCCTTCACCGTTGGTACAACGCTTTCTTGCTCCTCGCTCGTAACAACGAGTGGATCACTTGTCACCTCCGTGTGTTCGCTCACCTCCTTCTTGAGATCTTCCAACATCTCTTTCAGTATCTGTTGCTGCGCTGATAGCGTCAGCTTTTCAATTACGCTTTTAATCCACGACCGCCCTGTCCATTTGATCGAATAGGAGATCTTCAATCGCGTGTGATTGCTATCGCACCAATGAAGGAGGTAGTTTGTCTTCACTGAGAAGGAGTTGCCCAGAGGTACGTCAGGGCTGACCGCACTGGACGACACATGGATATGGTCATGGTAATCCATGTGTTCAATAAGCTCCGTAACTTCGACTTTGGTTGATTTCGGGCCAATAGTGTAACCAAGTGCCTTGCGGTATGAGTAGGTCCGCTCGAGCAACTCAGGGTTGTTCTCCAGGGGCAGGAACAGTCCAATTTCGGTGATGTCGGAACCATCGTGACTTTCCAAAAAGGAGCGTTGGAAGGCGGTGTTTTTGCTGCCAAATAGAATGTCAAAGACGATTCCAATGGGCGCAGGAATTGTGTCCTCACAGAGATCGATTTCATTTTCTTCGAAGCTAACCTCGGGTGCCGTCGGGGGATGCACTTCCGGGCCCATATTTTGATAGTTTGATTCTGCCTTGAGGCGAACCACCTCGGACGCCTTCGCGTCGGACACAGCACTCGATGACAGCGACGATACCGTTTGCGTCTCTGGAAAATCGTCTCCGTCAATCAGGAGGATGTAGTTTTCAATGTTGGTATCGGGCAAGTCGGGCGAAGGAGCAAGGGCATTGCTCTGATCTTCCAGCAAGGTCGACTGGGAGGCAAGCGCCGCCTCGTTCTCCAACTCCGGACCCTTCTCGGGCATGGTCTTGCCCGTGCAGTGCTCCCAAGCCGTCTTGATCAAATCATAGGTGCTGTCTCGAGAAAGCAAGCTTGCAAAGGAGTGCTTGGCGTCCTTGGTATCGATGGCAATACCGTTTGGAAAGAGACCCGCCGTCAGCTTCTTCTCGAGGCGCTCAATATCTTCCATGGGAATGACCAAGTTGGTGACCCAGCCCAAAAGGTTAGAGTTGAAGCACACATTGTGCTCGGTGACGTAGATGCGACCCTGGAGAAGAATCTCGCGGCTCAAAGCACACAGAAAGTCGTCGAGCAAGCGGTCGGTGAGGTCAAGGGAGCGAAATAGCTGGTGGTACTCGGTGTTGCGCTTCATGGTGGCAAAGTGGTAAGCCGTGTCGCCGAGCTTGTCTTCGGAGTAGAGCCGCGGGTCGTAATTGTCCTTGCCCCGGATCTCGTCCATCAACTGGTCAAAGTCGCCCTCACTGATCGAGCGCTTCAGCTTACGGTAGGCAATCACCTTGGGCAGCTCGCGACGGTCGCTGTTCTCCTGCAGCGGTTGCTGCTGGCTGAGCGTCTGCTTCATGCTGTTGACGATGTTGAGACGGGTCGCCAGCACCAGGTCGTCGCCCTCCGCCTCAAGTGCCAAGCCGTTGAGCTTGTTGTCACCCAGTCTCACCAGGCTGGCGTCCTCGCGGGTGGTGAGCGGATTTGCGGGGGACGCTTTAGAGAGAAACGGCAGCTGTAGCAGCAGCACCAGCGCCAGAATAGGGAAGCGGTCGAGCAGCACACGGCCATCCGTCAGGATACGTCCGTTTCGTATGCTCTCGTCCTCGTCGGGGCTGCTGTCGGCCAGCTCGGGGAGCCACGCCAAGTCGTCGCTCATGCTTGCGATCACAGCGCGGCGAAAAATCGACACAAACGGCTCAAATGAAAGCAGTAGTTACGCACACAGACAACAATGTTATCGGAGACGAAAAGCGCCTAATTTTCGTGGCACAGGGGACACGGGAGGAAGAAAGGTTACTGCTGTGGGGAACGGGAACGAGCGCGCTGATCTGGAGCCCGAATCACGTGACCGTCGACCCAGGGTCGGGCCGGAGCCCAGGCGGGTTTCCGCGCCGTCGCGGGCTGTGCCTGGCACCAGTGGGGGACCCCCATACCAGGTCGACGCCGAAAGCCGACCACAAGTCAATTGCACGGCCACTACCGCCAGTTTTGTTCTTTATCATTAAATATACATGCAGCCGCTAAAATACACTACACGGACTCCAAGACAACGTCCTTGAAGCCGGCAGACACCTTCTTGCCCTTCTCCTCGGCGGCACCCTCGCCGTGCAAGGCCATCAAGGAACCCAAGTCGAACTTGGGCTGCTTCAACAACTTGACTTTTCTGATGTGCACGTTCTGCAAGGGGAAGATGGTCTGGGTAGACTTCTCAATCTCGCGGCCAATGACCTCGGGAATCAACTTGGAGGTCAACTGGGCGAGAGTCACGTTGGACACCTCTCTCTGCATGATCTCAATCATCTTCTTTCTGATCTCTCTCAACTTGGAGGTCTGGGCGTAGGTGGTCTTTCTCACCTGGTTCTGCTGTCTCTTGGTGAAGGCAATGGCAAAGATACGCAAGACGTAGTCGTCGGCGGTCTTGACGGTGACATTGGCCTCAACCAACGACTGCCACTTTCTCACCAACGATCTCAACTTGTCGGAGGTGAAGGACATGCCGTGGAAGTTGGTCAACAAGTTCTTGCCCTGCACCTCGTCGACTCTCAACTTGATGTTTCTGTAGGCGTGGTCCTCAGAGCCCTGCAAGTCAGCCAAGTTCACCTCGACGACTCTGCCCTTGAGACCATCGGCAGCGTTCTTCAAACCGGTGGAACGGTTGATCAAGGTCTTGCCAACGTTTCTGTGCTCGAAAGTGGAGGGAGCCTTGATGTCGAACCACTCCTTTCTGGTGAAAGGGTCGACGACCTTCTTCTTAAGGCCCTTCTTTCCCTTGGACAATCTCTTGTTCTTTCCGACAGCCATATTGGGTACTGGTACTGAGACTAAAAGAAGTAAGAAGCTCGCGCTACACTAAAATTTTTCACCACCCCCGGAATTCGCAGGACACACTGCCCTCGGAACTTTGCACGGTGCCCCCGGTGCGTGGCCCCCCGGTGCCGGCCCAGGCGCGAGTTCCGGTCGTCGTGACAACGTTATGTGCGTGACACGATCAAGGGCTGAGCCCTAATGTCGCCCCTGCCCGACAGACAATGTCGCTGAAACCTATCCCCCCGAAAAAAAAGTCGCAGGCGCCGTCTCTTGCATGCGCGCTTTCTCTTGCATGCGGCTGCAGAACCCTGCTGTTTGCAGTTGTTCAGCGTCTACCATCGGTCTGCTCATGTTTATTCGGAAAACATTGGCATAATGCACATATATATATAGTTTGTTATTTTTGGAAACCAGAACCCATTGCTGTGTCGACATAGTCGGGAGAATTGAATCATTAAGTCATTCGAGACCATCATGAAAAAAAAAAGTCAGTGTAGCGTAGCGGGTTTACTGGTTCTCGGGGCGCAACTTTCTCACCTCCTTGCCCACTTGCCAGATCTCCATGTTTCTGATAATCTCCAACTCCTTCTCCAAGTTGGCTCTGTAGTCAGGAGAACCGTTGAAGTCCAAAGAGCGCTGGGTCTCGGAGCCGTTCTTGACGGACTCGTACAACTCGGCAAACACGGGCTTCAAGGCGTCCTTGAATCTGGGGTACCAGTCCAAAGCGCCTCTTCTGGCGGTGGTGGAGCAGGCATCGTACATGTAGTCCATGCCGTACTTGCCCACCAAGGGGTACAAAGACTGGGTGGCCTCCTCAACGGTCTCGTTGAAGGCCTCAGAGGGGGAGTGGCCATTCTCTCTCAAAACCTCATACTGGGCGAGGAACATGCCGTGGATACCGCCCATCAAGCAGCCTCTCTCACCGTACAAGTCAGAGTTGACCTCCTTCTCGAAGGTGGTCTGGTAGACGTAGCCGGAGCCGACAGCGACGGCCAAGGCAATGGCCTTCTCCTCAGCCTTGCCGGTCACGTCGTTCCACACGGCGTAAGAGGAGTTGATGCCTCTGCCCTCCTTGAACAAGGATCTCACGGTTCTGCCGGAGCCCTTGGGGGCAACCAAGATAACGTCAATGTCCTTGGGGGGCTCAACGTGGGTCAAGTCCTTGAACACGGGGGAGAAACCGTGGGAAAAGTACAAAGTCTTGCCCTGGGTCAACAAGGGCTTGACGCTGGACCAGGTCTCGGACTGCGCAGCATCAGAGAGCAAGTTCATCACGTAGGTGCCTCTCTCAATGGCCTCAGGGACATCGAAAAGAGTCTCGCCGGGAACCCAGCCGTCCTCAAGAGCGGCCTTCCACGAGGCACCGTCCTTTCTGACGCCGACAATGACGTTCAAGCCGTTGTCTCTCATGTTGAGGGCCTGGCCGTAACCCTGGGAGCCGTAGCCAATCATGGCCATGGTGTCGTTCTTGAAGTACTCCAAGATCTTCTCTCTGGGCCAGTCGGCTCTCTCGTGGACAACCTCCTCAGTGCCACCAAAGTTGATGGTCTTGACGCCGCGGACGGCGGTGATTCTGGCGGCGGGGGCCGCGGCCATGGCTCTGACGGCCGGTCTGGCGGCAAGAGTTGCCATTGACCTCGACGACACAGCAGCGTGTCTGGAGGTGTTCTTGGCGGCGTTTCTAGCGCAACGGATGGATGCTCTGAAGGACATGGTGGAGCAGGTGGTGAAGGGAGAAACCGAGAATTTTTCACCCTATATATACCCCAGTCGTGCGCCGGCGGGTGACGTGGCCGCGCCGGTACAGGTCCGGAAGCGGCCGCCGCCTGGCGGTCAAGAGTGCACAGGGGCAGGGCTAAGGCCGGCGCCGCGCACTCGGACAGACGGAGCCTGCAGACAGACAGCGCTATCGCGGTCGCAGCCCCCGCCGCAGCGATAGCGGAGCCACGGCGGCCTTTACCGGCTACATCAACAGGTGTCACTGTGGTCATGCATTTATCGTGTCGTTTCTCGTGCTTCGTAGCGCATAGGGTGTCCGTTCCCAGCCAGACCCCAAATATTAACTCGTAGAAGGAAGGAGGCCGCGCATCAAAAGTCGCACCAGTTGGCGCGGGGCGGCGGCGGCGCCAGGCCGCCGGCGAAGGGCGCGCCGCTCTTGGCGGCGGCGTCCACGCCCAAGGTCTTGATCTCGAACAAGACGCCGTCCAACTCGTCCCACGACGAGGCGCCCGTCGACACCGACTGGAACAGGTGCACGAGCGTGGGCACCGAGGCGGGGGCCGAGTAGGGCTCGTAGTCGGGCGCGGCGGTGTGGACGGCGCTGAAGGCACCGACGCTGGCGGCGGGGCCGTCGGTGGGGTCGCGCGGCGCGGGCGCCGGCTCGGCCATGTCGTCCATGTCAAAGATGTCCACGTCGGCGTCGAGGGAGTCGTCGACGGTGAGGCTGTCGGCGGCGTCGAGGGCGGCGAGGAAGCGGTCGAGGCTGCGCAGGGCGATCTTGGCCTCGAAGGTGTCGTAGGTGTCGTCGATGGAGCCGATGCAGAACAAGTGCATGAAGGCACGGTAGCACGCCTCGTTCATGCGCGGGTAGATATCGTAGAGGATCTGGTGGTTGGCGTCGTGGACAAACTTGCGGAAGTTGGAGTCCAGGAGAAGCAGCGCGCCCGCGGCGGCGCGGAACGGCGCCCGCCCAAACAACACGCTCACCAAGGTCACCCCCGCGCCCCAGTAGTCCGCCGCGCGCAGCGAGTACAGCGCGAGCTCGGGGAACACGCTGAAGTTGTCGCGAAACACCTCCGGCGCCATGTACTTCTCCGTGCCCACGTTGAAGTCGCCCGTGCGCTCGGCGGTGGTCGCGAGCCCCCAGTCGCAGATCTTGAGCGTGCCGTCCGGCGCCACAAGCACGTTCTCCGGCTTCACGTCGCGGTGGTACACGCCGCGGCCGTGCGCGTACGCCAACCCCGCCGCTAGCTGCCCGGCAAGGTCGCGAAACTCCGCCAGCAGCACCGCCCGCGCCAGGTGGATCACGTCGTAGAGGTCCCCCACACAGTACTCGAGCACAATCACAATGTGGTCCGCGGTGTCAAAGTGGTCCCGCATCGCACACACGTTTGGCAGCCCGCGCCCGAGCCGCGCGAGCATGGCGATCTCGTGGCGGGCCACCTGGCGGTGCGGCCGCGACCGCCGGTCCACGAGCTTGATCGCCACCTGCTCGCCGCTTGCGCGGTGCACCCCGCGCACTACGCGGCCGAACGAGCCCTTCTGGAGCTCCTCGTGCGTATCGTACTGTTCCATTCCCTGGCGGTGAAAAGAGCGCGGGGAGCGGCCTTATATGGGGCCGCGAAAAGGGGCCGTCACGTGACGTTCGCTGCCCTTCGCCCGGGTTCGGCCACAGTGGCCGCGGTGCGGGGACGGCTGTGGCCGTGGCGCCACCGCGGCGGCTGCGCGGCGCGGTCTGGGCCTGGGGCCGGGGTGCTGGGGCCGGGGTGCTGGGGCCAGGGTCCTGGTGCCGATACAGGCTCGCCGGGCGCGGCAATGGCCCTCCCTTGACGGGCCGAGGTGGGCCCAGACACCGCGATCGGCGCCGGTTCCCAAAAGGGCAATGCTGATAAGATTGGGCTGGGCCGGTGTGTTGCCAGGGGCCACTTGGGAGACCGCCGTCTGGGCTCAATGGAGACACCCGCTGCCGTAGAGAATGGCGTGCCAACGGTGGTGCACAGATGGCTTTTGGGAGCCACGCTAGTAGCCGAAGCCGCCATAGTGCTGTCTCCGTAGCCTCTGCGCGCCTACATATCCGTGCCGGCAGCGGTGCGATCCAGCCTACGGCCAGCGGTGCGATCGCAGCCCGCGGCCAGCGGTGCAATCACAGGTCACGGCCAGCGCCAGCCTTCGCATCCCACCTTGCCCCGAGGCCAGCCCAGCCATGCCCCGAGGCCAGGGCGGTGCAGGACGGGGCCGGGCGCGCGGCTGGCGCGCGTCCCCAGATCAAACCGATAACGTCCCACCGCGCAACCTCGGCCTACACAAGCAAGCTCGCACAAGCAGCATACATTACAACAACTTCTCAATATCGGCGGCAAGGTTCTTGGGGTCCTTGAGCGACAGGTACCGCTGGACGACGTTCCCGCTGCGGTCAACCAAGAACTTCTCAAAGTTCCACTTGATGCGGTTCATGCCCAACACGCCGGACTTCTGCGACTTCAAGTAGTTGTACACGGGGTCGGCGTTGCTGCCGTTGACCTCGATCTTGCCCAACACAGGAAAGGTGACGCCGTAGTTGGCGCTGCAGAACGTGGCGATCTCGTCGGCGGAGCCCGGCTCCTGGCCGCCAAACTGGTTGCACGGGAACCCCACCACCTCGAGGCCCTTGTCGTGGTACTTCTTGTACACCTCCTCGAGGGCAGCGTACTGCGGCGTGAACCCGCACTTGGAGGCCACGTTCACCACCAACACCACCTTGCCCTTGAGCTCGGCAAAGGGGAAAGGCTCGCCCTTGGCGTCCTTGGGCGTCAACTCGTAGAATTTGCTCATTGCTGGCGACGTTGCTGGGGGGATGACGGGCGTTTATATACCCGCGGCCGGCGCCTGCACAATGCTCCCCTCCGTCCTGCGTGCCGTGCGACACCGCCGAGGAGCCTGTCGCCGCCGCCCCGCCGTCGGGCGGCTGACTCAGCCTGCGTGCGACTCGGCCCACGCCCCCGCGACCTGCACCTGCCCGATGGCGGCCAGATTGCGCCCAGATGTCGCAGATCGCCGCCATACGCAGGCCTCAGACCGCCGCCATACGCAGGCTCCAGACCGCCCGCGGCAATGTTGCAGCAGCCCGCGCCTGGAGCAGGCTGTCGCCCTGCCCGGTCCTCAGGCCCCGCCCGCGCCTCCGGGCCCCGCCGCCTACGCCGGGTCCATGTCATAGATTCCTACCTGTAGTACTCGCCAACCAAACCAATCACGGCCACCACGGCGGTGAGCCCGCTGACGGCGGCGCCCGCGAGCCGCGAGCGCTGCACCTCGTGCAACACGCGCAACAACTCCTTCTTGCCGAGCGCGTACTCCACCTCGGCCTCCACCAGCGCCACCTGCGGCAGCCCGGGCGTCAGCGTCGCCGGCGTCAGCGTGGCCAGCGACTCCTCGTCCGACACGTGCACGTAGCTGCGGCCAAGGTCCTCCGGCTCGCGCGCCGCCGCTGCAGCCGCTGCAGCCGCCGCCGCCGCCGACGCGGCCCCGGCCGGCGGAGGAGCGCTCCGCCGCGCGCGCTCAATGCGTGCCAGCGCGCGCCGCGCCGTGGCCCAGCCGTACGCGCCCAGCGCCGCCAGGCCCACCGCCGCGTACACAAGGTACGGGTGCTGGGCCGCCGGCAGCGCCGCCGCGTAGCTGAGGCCAAAGAAGGCCGCTGCCGCAAGCGCCAACGCCGTGTGCGTGCGCGCCGCCGCCGCCACCACGCGGTGCACGCGCGCGGCGATGCCGTCGGCGTTGGCCGCGGAGAAGGTGCGCGCAGAGAGGTCGCGGATCAAGGCGGGGATCTCCTCGTGGCTCTGGCGCACCAACAGCGCCGTGAGGAGGCCCACGGCGGCCACGCCGAGGGACTTGTTCGCCGCGAGGCAGCTCATCGCCGCTGCGGCTGGAAAGAACGGGGAAAGCTGCTGCGCGCCGGAAACTCGGCACGTAGACTCAGGATGGGAGGCGTGCGCTGCTGAGAGAGGCTGCGCTGCGGAAACGGGAGGGGGCGTGCGGCGGGTGTGGTCGCACTGGTGCCCCTTTGCCTCCGGCCGCACCATGACTATATCTTGCTGTGTGCGCGCACCGATCCGGCACGTGACGTATACGGGCCCGGGCGGAACCGTCTGGATGGCAGTGCGGTAGGCAGAAGCTGCGGCGGGCAGAGAGATGGATGCGGGGGCTGCGGCCGAGACAGACAATTGGCCGCGGAGCTGCGACCAAGACAGACAGATGGATGTGGAGCTGCGGCTCTTCAGCAATCCGCAGCCAATACAGTAGGTAGAAGTAGCAGCAGCGGCTAGCCAGCAACGAGCAGGCAATGCAGTCGGCAGATGGCCGCACTTCTGCGACCAAGACAGAAAGATGGATGCGGAGCTGCGACCAAGACAGACAGATGGAGGCGGAGCTGCGGCTAGCCAGCAATCTGTAGGAGGAGCTAGGCGCCGCTGGCGGGGCCAGCGGCACCCGCCGCCCTCGCCGCCGCCGGCTGGAGCCACGACGGGCACCGCGCAGGGTCTATCTCCACCAGACCAATGTCAAAGCTCTCGATGAGCAACTCCACCACAATGCGCCCGCCCCGCGCGCCGGTGAAGCGGCGGTACTCGTCGCTCACCGAGGCTAGGTTCCAGTTCTGGAGCCGCCGGAGGCACCCGATCACCGTGCCCGTGCGGTGCCGGCCCATGCCGCAGCAGGCAAGCAACGGGTAGTTGCTCTTGTCCGCTACAAGCTCGAGCGCGCGCTTGATGGTGGCATCCGTGAGCAGGTCCCACGGGTTGGCGTTGTCGTAGTCGTTGATCATGCCCACAAACTCGATGTTGATGTCCAGCTGCGCGCAAAAGTCCATGAACTCGTCCAGCGGCTCCTCGCTGGCGAGCCACACAATGGTCTTGAGCTCGAGGTGGTGGAGAAAGCTCTGGTTGATCGCCGACGGCTGGCCCAGCCGGTAGAGCTGCTTCTCCACGGGACAGAAGTTGAGCGGCGGGATCACGCGCACGCGCGGCTCGTGCGCGACGGAGGCGGTCATGAGGCTGCTGCACGGAGAAGGAGGCCGGCGGCGGGCGGCCGCACGAGGCCAGGCGGCCCGGCGCCGGCGTGCCCGCACCACATGGTAGCGCCGGCACCACATGGTAGCGCAGGTACCGCCGCGCGCGCCCGTCACCGCCGCTCCCCCACGCCGCTCCCCCACCATGCCCAGAAAGAGTCCGGTTGGCGCCCTGGTGGGCGAGGTGTCCGCGCTGCTTGCCGCCACCTACCGCGACTACGTGCACAGCCTCACGCCGCGCTTGCGCCTCATCGACACCTTCCTCGTGTTTCTCGTGGCGGTGGGCGTGCTCCAGTTTGGCTACGTCGTGCTTGTCGGCAGCTTCCCGTTCAACGCCTTTCTCGGCGGCTTCATCAGCTGCGTGGCCCAGTTTGTGCTCACCGTGAGCTTGCGGTTGCAGTACCGCAGCCCGCACCAGTTTCTGCTGCTGCCGGAGCGCGCGTTTGGCGACTATGTGTTTGCCAGCATGATCCTCCACTTTCTCGTGTACCACTTTATCAACTAGGCGGCGTAATAGACGGAGCACGATGTGTTGTAGCGGTGCGGTGTGGCGCGCCAGCGCGGCGCCGCCGGCGTGGCTATTTCGTGGGGGACGGCTACGCCGCGCCTCGACGGTGCCAGCGCCGACCAAAGAGCGGGAGCCTGGAACCGAGACGGCGCGGGCCCGACGACGCTCGGCGAGCTTGCCGTGCTGGGCTGCGGTGCTGATGCTACGGGGAAGTATCAGGAACCGGCGTCTAATCGTGCGTATCCTCACGAAGCGCCCGGCCACCGCCCGGCTGGACTGGCCGCAGAGACTAGCGCCGAAAGCACGCCGACCACACCGCCCATACCGGCCAAACCGCTACACATCGCTGCAAACAGTACATTCCTAGATAGTGCGCATCCTCACGAAGCGCCCGGCCACCGCCAGTCCAGCCGGGCCGCAGAGACTAGCGCCGAAAGCACGTAGTCCAGCCGGGCCGCAGAGACCAGCGCTTAAAGTACGCCCCCACGGCGCCCACACCGGCCACCCGCTACACATCGCTGCAAACTGTTCATGCCTAGACAATGGCGCAGCAGCCGCCCTTCTCCTTGGGCTCGGGCTGCGTCTGCGGCGCCGGCTTCGACAGCTGGGCCTTCTTCTCCTTTTTCTCCTTCTGCGCCGGCTGCGCCGCGGGCGCAGCAGCAGCCTCCGCAGGCGCCGCCGCGGCGGCAGGCTCGGGCGTCGACACCGCGCCCTGGTCGCGGATCGAGCGCACAAGCCCGTAGAAGGACTCCTCCACATTGATGCGCTGCTTCGCCAGCGTCTCGAGGAACGGGCACCCAAACATCTTCGCCAACAGAAGACCCTCCTCGTACGACACCTGCCGCTCAAGCTCGAGGTCGCACTTGTTGCCCACCACGAGCACCGGCACGTTGTCCACGTCCTTCACCCGCTGGATCTGCTCGTAAAACAGCTGCAACTCCTCCAACAGCGAGCGCAGGTTGATCAGGTACACCAAAAGGAACCCCTCGCCGGTGCGCATGTACTGCTCGCGCATCGCCAGATACTCCTCCTGGCCGGCGGTGTCGAGCACGTCGAGAAGCACCTGCTCCCCGTCAATGGTGCACTGCTTGCGGTACGAGTCCTCAATCGTGGGGTCATACTCGTCCACAAAGTGGCTCTGGATGAGCTGGATCGTCAACGCGCTTTTGCCCACGCCGCCGCCGCCCACCACCACGAGCTTGTACTCCTTGAGCATGGTGTGTGTGGATGTAGATGTGCGTATGTGTGTGTGTCAATGCCAATTGAGGCCAGGTCACGCGCTGTTCGTGTGCCTTGTAGTGTCTGCGTGTCTGCACGGGGATGCTGCTCGTGCTTGTGCCGTGCTGTTGTAGCCGTGCCTGGGTGAGCACAAATTTATACGGGTGTGAGCCGGCACTGGCACGATCACGTGACACCGCCTTATTGTTGCTGGGCGCGCGCACCGCCAGCCAGCGGTGCAGGAGCCAGCCACGAGCCTGTGCAGGCGGCGCGCTGGGGCGGGGACGGTGGTGCGCGCGGCGTGGCGGCGCCAAGCGGGGCGGGCACCGCGGCGCACAATGGACTTCGCTCCTGCACCCGCCTGCAGCGTCGCGGTAGCGGCCACGGCATGCCGGCGTCCGCCTTGCAGCTGGCACCGGTGAAAATACCACCGATCTTGACGGCACCGTGCCACATGTAGACAGAAGGCGCTGGCCGGGCGGTCACGGAGACCAATGGGGCCACTGGCGCAAGAATGGGCTCGAGCCAGTAGCGCCGGCGCGCTCCAAGGGCGGCGGGGGGTACACCTGGAACAGCGCGCGCGCCGCGCCACGCACGCACCGGCGCGAATGCTGCGTCGTGAAATGCATCCGAAACGCACGTCTGCAGCACCAGCGGCACACCGAAGGACCCTGATGGGCCACCGCAGAGAGGGGCACGCGGCAGCCCGGGCCAAGCACAGCCGCAGCGGCCACACGGGCCGAGCCCGCGACGCCAGCGGGCCTGGACCAGGTCGGCCCCGGTCTTGGGAGCCAGTAGGAAGGACCGTTACACCCGGCGGGCCTTGCGCTTGACTAAGCAGTCGTCGCAGTACCACTTGCCCTTGGGCGGGTTCTTGAACCCAATGCACGGCAAGTGGAACCACTCGCGCTTGCAGTCGTCGCCGTCGCAGCCCACCATCTCGCCAAACGACACCTGGTTGCAGTAGCAGTAGGTGGGCTCGCTCAGCTCCTCGTCCTTCTTGCCCTTGAGCTTCTTCTTGGCCGCGGCGCCGTTGAGCGTCATCTGGGGCGGCGCCGCCGGCGGCGCGGGGGTGCCAGGGCGCAGGTCGTCCTCGCGCCGCGGCTTCTTCTTCTTTGTCGGCTCCGCCAACGGCGTGGCCTCGCGCGCGCGGCGCTTGCCTCCGAGCGGCGGCGCCTCGTCGTCGGTGTCCTTCAGCGCCTTGCGGGCCGCAAGCGCCTCGCGCCGCAGCTCCAGCCGCTGCAGCTGCGCCGTCCTTTCCTCGTCCGCGTGCGCCCCCGCGTCCAGAATCATCGCCGGGTGGTTCAACGGGCCAATGCGGATCAGCTCAGGCACCTCGTTGTTCTGCACAATCAACTTGTAGTCGTTGTTGATGCGGAACATGTGCTTCTGGAGCACGTCGAGCAGGATCGACGTCACCTGCATCTTCTCCTCGAGGCACGGGATGATCTCGTGGATGCGCTCGCGAATGCGCTCGAGCCGCCCCGCGCGTGCCGAGCGGCTCTCCGGCTTGGCGCCGTGGAGCGTGCTGATGTACTGCTCGATCTGCTGGTTGATCACCGGCACGGTGTTGACGCATTTGGCGTCGATCTCCTTGAGGAGGGTGAAGCTCTTGATGAGGTCCATGGGGAGGGCCTCGAACGCATCAGAAATGTCGTTCAATCCCGGCAAGAGCTCGGTGATGTTGCTCACGGCCCGTGCCCGGCCGCGGCCGCCGTCCTGCCGCTGGTGGTCGCGGCGCTGCCGCCGCATGCGGTCGAGGATGCGCTGCGACTTCTGGCGGCCTGGAAGTTCGCTCATGAGTGTTGGAGCAGAAGGGGGGACTTTTGTGGAAGTTGGGGCACTGCTTTGGGAGCGCTGCGAGCGTTTGCTGGTGAAGAGCGCCAGGAAGAAGTCGATGCCCCACGATGTCGCGGCGGCCGCGATGGTGTCGCGAATGTCGTGTCCCCAGAGACGCCATGTCGCGCGGCCCATGTCGCGTGTCGTCGGGCGCCGCACGTCCCGCCACACCTGGCTGCGACCGCCGCGGCGGGCACGGCCCCAAATGAGTTGGTATCACGTGATATGTCCACCTCCGGCCTCCGCCTGTACACAAGCGGGGCATAACTAAGCGGGCCCGTTGCAGTGCTGGGGCATTATCTGGAGTCGCCCGCCTCTACGCTCTTCAAACCCCTATAGCGGTGCACGACAGCTAGTGCAGCGGCAGCGCGCGTGAAAGCTTTCGCCGCCCCGCCCCACCCACAGCACCACCCCCGGCGACCGGAACTCTAGGTGCATTCCGACCGCCCATTGCCCCACCCCACGCCCACCCCCGGAACTCAGCAGTCGTGGGGGCACAGCTGGCGCCAAGACCACCTCCTCCGCCGCGCACCCCACCCGGTCCCGTGGTGTGGGAGCTACCGCACGCGGCACGGCTGCGAAACGCAGTTTGCACAGAGCACCCGTCTGCAAAGACTGTGGCTGATCGCGTCAACAGGCACTCAAAACTATATATACAAAGCCGGGCCAGACGCATATTTAATCCGAAGGACCCTGCCCGCCGGCCCCCTGATGCTCCTCGTGACAGCCATCTCCACTCTGAGGCCTATCGATCCCCACAGCTTCTAGGCTGACACCCCACCCCCGCAGGACGCAGGCCCCTGGCACGGACCCCCACTTGGACCCCCACCGCCGCCGCCCGGAACTGGCCCCGTTGCCACCCTCGGATATCATGAGCTTTGACAAGTTCGGCTACCCCAACTACAGCGACAAAAAGGAGCCCCAGGAGCAGACCGAGGAGGACCACCGGTTCCTTCGTCTCGCCACGGAGGCGCTCGTGGCCACCACCAAGCAGAGCAGCGAGCGCCAATTGGACCCCACCATCCTGGACCTCTTGACCCGGCTCCAGTACGCTCTGAGCCCCCACGGCAACCCGATAAAGCGCCTGGAGGGCATTCGCACCAACGAAAAGGGCCAGTTGATGATCCACGACTTTTACCGCTCGTTTCCCAACCTCAGCAACGACCTCTACCAGCCGGTGCAGCTGCTGTATCCGGCGCCGAGCCAGGAGCACAATGGCCACCTACACTCCATCGCCCCGCCCATCCACGGCGCGGGGCCGCCGGCGCCGCCCGCCAGCGTGTCGGCCTACCACTCGCCCGAGGTTCTGCACCAGGACATGGTGCCATTGGCGCCGCTGCATAGCCAGCAGGCCGGTGACGACAGCGCCGAGGAAGAGTCGCGCAAATACATCTGCCTCAAGTGCCTCATGTCGTTCAGGCGCCTGTCTGACCTCAAGCGTCACGAGAAGCAGCACTTGAGCATTCCGCCAAACATCTGTGAGTACTGTGGCAAGGGCTTTGCCCGCAAGGACGCTCTCAAGCGCCACATGGGCACCATGACGTGCAAGCGCAACTTTGATAAGAAGTTGTACGTGCACAATTTGAAGTTTGTCAAGAAGTAGGCCGCTGTCGGGCCACCCATGCTCTGCGGCGCCAATTGGCGGCCGCGGCCCGTCTGCTGGCGGGCGTGTAAACTAGCTCACTGCCCTGCCAGAGTGTATAATACAGAATCCGCACCGCTGTGCGCGTAGTTGCTGCGTGCATGCTTCAGCATGAGTAGCTTTGGTCCGTTTTAGCCTGGCTGGCCAGGGATGTCTAACTTTGTGCTGCAGGCTGCGCAGCGGGGGACCCTGCGTGGCCGTGCGTTTTAGCACCGCCGCAGTTTGGCAGATAACGGTCGCTCGGCCGCGGCACGCCAATTGCAGGCTGGGGGCCCATGCGCGCGGCTCGCATGTGGCATTGGGTCGCTATCCGGCATGCGCGCCGCAGCGGTGGACCTGCTGGACTAATTCCACTACACCGAGGCCAGGGTCCCACTTCCGTTGGGCCGAGCGCGCCAGGCGCGGCCGCACCCACTGGCAGGTAGCCACGTCGATGTCCCGGCCGCCCAGAAAAGGACCACAGGGTACTACTCAAACGGGACATCCTTGTGACTGCAATACTACAGGCTTGCCTGTCGCAATTGCCGCGGCTTGACGCCCACCACGGCCATCCGTGTCTCCGATGCGACCTGCACACAACACCACGATGATGTAATGACAGATAAGCGCCGGCATCGCTTCCACCAGTGCGCGAGCAGCGCAGCACGCACGCGCTGGCGGCTGCGCGGAACTTCAATGCGGCCTGAGCATGCCGCGACAGCGGGAAAGCCTCACCTTCTGCTCCCTGCTTCTGCTCTCTACTTCTTCCCCGCCTCCAGTTGCGTCTTCGGCCCTCAGAATACCGGTGCCCAAGGAACCCCCGTAGCCCCCCGTAGCTGCCACCCGCCGTCGCACGAGCCTCGCTGGCGCTAGCGCACCGCCGGCGGGCATCCTCGGCTCTTCGCGAAATGACATCCTGCACACACGCCGGTGCTGCAGCGCGCACTATAAAGGCAGCCTGTGCTCCGCCAGCGGCGATAAGAGCAAAGGAGACACTCTTGCTGCCACTTTTTGCTCCGCGTTCCCAGCACTACTACACGTTGCCCCCGTCGCCAGCACGTCGCCCCGCACTGCCACACGTGCCTAGAACCCTTCTGCCGCCTTCAAGCGATGTCCGCCAGACTCCAGCAACTCCACTACCAGCTCAACCCGCTCGCGGCGCTGCTTCTGCCCGAGCGGCCGTTCCGAATCGCCGTCATTGGCTCCGGCAACTGGGGCACCACGGTGGCGAAGATCCTCGCCGAAAACGCCGCCGCGCGCCCGCACCTCTTTGTCCGCCAGGTGAAGATGTGGGTGTTCCAGGAGAAGATTGACGGCCAGAACCTCACCGACATCATCAACACCAAGCACGAGAACGTCAAGTACTTGCCGGGCGTGCAGCTCCCGCAAAACCTCTATGCCGAGCCGGACATGGTCACCGCCGCCAAGGACGCCGACTTGCTCGTGTTCAACCTTCCGCACCAGTTCCTCCCCCGCGTGTGCAAGACGCTCAAGGGTAAGATCAGCCCGGGCGCGAGAGCCATCTCCTGCCTCAAGGGCTTGGAGGTGCTGCAGGACGGCGTCAAGCTCCTCCTGACCTACATCACCGAGGAGTTGGGCATTGCCTGCGGCGCGCTCTCGGGCGCCAACTTGGCCCCGGAGATTGCCCGAGGCCAGTGGTCCGAGACCACCATTGCCTATGTCATCCCCAAGGACTTTCGCGGTGCCGGCCGCGACATTGACCGCACGGTGTTGCACGCTGCCTTCCACAGACAGTACTTCCACGTCAATGTCATCGAGGACGTGGCGGGCGTGTCCATTGCTGGCGCTTTGAAGAACATTGTTGCCTTGGCTGTCGGCTTTGTCGAGGGCCTCGGCTGGGGTGACAATGCCAAGGCCGCCATCATGCGCGTGGGCCTCCTCGAGACCATCAGATTCTCCGAGACCTTTTTCCCCGAGTCCCAAGCCTCAACCTTCACCAAGGAGTCCGCCGGCGTGGCCGACTTGATCACTACCTGCTCCGGTGGTAGAAACGTCAAGGTCGGCCGCTACATGGCCGAGACGGGCGCCGGCGCGGAGGAGGCCGAAAAGAAGCTCTTGAATGGCCAGTCCTCGCAGGGCATCGTCACCGCCAAGGAGGTGCATCAGCTACTCACCGCCGTGGGCAAGACTGACGAGTTCCCTCTTTTTGAAGCCACATACCAGATCATTTTTGGCTCTGAGTCCATCGAAAACTTGCCTCTTCTTTTGGAGCGCAAGTGAACAGCTGCACATATTTATAGACTTATACACCGGGACCGCAATACCCTCTGCACACATTGTCGTAGACTCTAATCTAGTGTCATTATAATACATAAATAAACTACTCCGTTTTTTTCCGCTTGGCGTCGTGCTTTGCGTTGTACTTGGCCAAAACCTTGTCCATGTACGCTCTCGAGAAGTCTTTGATTTTCTTCAACTTGGCCGTGTCAAGCTCACTGGGCGGCTTGGTGGCATTATCCTTCTTCACTTCTTTGGATGCCAAAATATGCGTCAAGTCGCGAGCACATCCTTTCAAGTTATCTCTTCCGATATCCTTCTCGTACTTTTTGATGAAATTGGGTACATGCTTGGCAAATGCTTTCGTCCAGTGCTGCTCGAGCAGAAGGTTCTCGTTCCCATTGCTCAGCTTCTGCTTTAACTTCTTTGCCCGCTCGCGCTCCCGTTGCTTTTCCTTATCTTTATGCCTTGCCCTTTTCTCCTGCTTCAAGCGCTCTTCCGCCGCTTTCCTTTCTTCCTGCTCCCTCTGCGACTGCAAAATCAACTCCTGGAGTAGACGGTCCTTCTCCTGCTTTTGGGTGAACGCGAGCTCTTTCTGCTGCTGTAGTCTCTCCTCTTCCATGCGTGCAAACTCATTGTTGCGCCTCCTTTCATTTGTCCTCTGTACATCTTTGGGTGTCTCCGGTGGTTGCAGCGATTCGGCAGATACTATCGGCTTAGGTGCAGTGGGTCTTTCCCACTTTGAAACACCAGACTCATAGTGATAGTAATACTTTGTTTGGGTGTTGGGATCGAAGGCTTCCTGCCATCCTTCAGCGAGGGGACCATCCTCTTCGTCTGCACCTTCTGCTTCTTCCTTGACTGGCGGCACGTCAGCGTAAGCCTCAGCACTGTTCAGCCTCTCGGGCGACCTCGATCTGGTGTTCCTACCGTATATCGAAGGCGACAGGGCACTCCCTGCGCCATCCCCGCTATTCTTCGGGATTCTGTACGCCATTTGGAGTTTACTCCATTCCAGAAGGAGCTGCTCACATAATTCTCTGATCATTTCGTTGTTGGTTTTGGCTCGCAACTCTTTCACAACGTCCTCTATCTGAGAGGAAGAGATTTTATTGCGGGTGATTTGCGGCCACTTGCTCAAAATATGCAATGACATTTCCACAATCTCGTCGCTGTCATCCTTGTGGGTGTCGATAATGTTCGAGAAGGTTTTGTAACCGTGGAAGCGCACAATAGACGTATTTATGCTGTCGTCGTCAGTAAGATATATCCTTTCCACGAGCTTCTTTTCCACGTTCAACTCTTGGTCCTTCATGAGTGCACCCATCACTTTGGACACGTCCTCCTCCACTAATGGCTGGACTTGGATAGTTTTGACAAACTCTTCGTTGATGATGGAGTCCTCACCCTGCTGCGTCGGCCGCAAGTGCTTGTTCTCTTTTAACCACGCCCTCTCCTGCTTGGATGTCACCCCAAGAGCCTCGGACACGCCTTCGGGAAGAAGCAACGCCGCATCGGTCTGTGTCTTGCCGCCCATCCACTTGATACAGTTGGGCTCTCCACAGTAGCACGGCTGGGCGGTGGCGCCGTAGCGGTCGACATTGTAGTCAAACGTGATCTCTTCGCCCTTTTTGATGGTACGCTTGGCGAAAATGCCCATACGCAACTTGTCGCCCACCACCCACTTGTCGACGTAGGCATTGGGGCTGCATGAGTGGTTACAGAACCGGGCCAACGAGCCCTTTGTGGTGGCGTCGATGAAGGACCCCTTTTTCAACATCATGAAGTAAAAATGGCGGATGTTCTGACCATCGTACTCAACCATGCGCTCGCGGAAGCTGGTCTCATCAATCACCTCGCCCACGTACTCGTAGATGAACTGCGCCGGACGAAGCTCCTCGTCCGCACGCAAGCCATAACCCTTGAGCTCGGTCTGAAATACCGTAACTTGCGCATACTGCTTCTTCTGAAACCGCTGATTCTGGCAGTCCTTGCCGCACAAACAGTGCTTGTTGATGCACTCCACGGACGTCACTCGATTTATACAGCCCGAGTCCTCGCCACACGCCAAGTTCTGGCGCGTTTCCTGGTCCCAGTCTTCGTAGCAGTCACACGTCATGCGCTCGTTCTGGCCCGACGAACCAAGTGCCCGCAGCAGGTACGTGCACTCGGCTATCTCGGCGAAAGACTGCTTCGCCTCCTCGGTCTTGCTCTCTGCGTCCAAAAAAAGCGGCGCCATTCTCACAGTGCTGTTCGTCTCGTCTACTCTGGTGTCTGTCTGCGGTTCCGGTGCCTATTGCGTCGTTGTAGGCGGTGTTGTTGGTGTGGATCTCTCACTGTTGCTCAATCGCGTCAAATGCGCTTTCGGCGTCGCTCTGTTGGTAGCTGTCGACTGTCGCAGCGTGCCCGCGCAAACTCAAGCCCCAGCAGTTCCTTTTCCCGCGTGTTTCTGCCACGGCGGATCGGTTCGTCTTGAGGCCAGCCAGCCCCACACCTCAGAATTTTTCACCGCGAAACAAAGTTACACAAAACCGGTAGTCTACTCTGGCCAGGCAGTTGATAGCTCTTTTCTTTATCGTAAGTCGTAATCTGGCTCAGCCCACGAGCTTCGCCACAAGCTGCGTTAGGCGCACACTGTAGTCGGGGGTGTTTTCGAGCTGATTGATGTCCTCAAAAATGCGCTCAATGTTGTCGGTGAGGGCGCTGTCGCCGCAGCCTTTGAGACCACCAAAGAGCTGTTTCACCGAGGTTTTCCACTGAGAGCCGTGGGAGAACTGCGGGCCCATAGATGCCTGCAGGTGCCGACGCAAGTAAGATTGGCCACCTGCACCCTCAGGCGAGGGGTGATGGAAGTAGGAAGTCATCGGCGAACTCAGCACCAGTGGCGTCAGCACCGCCAGCAGCGGTTGCCTCGGCGGCGATATTATGCCCATGGAGTGATTCTGAGCGCCACCGTTCGTTGTCATCTCCATGACCTTGATTTCGAGGGCTCGAAGGTTGATGAAAATGGTGCGGGACGTCACATTCTCGAGCTGGCAGTTGTTTTGGTAGAAAAGTAGATCGTTCTTCATGGCCCCCATCACCTGCTGTTCAAGTTTCGGGTTGACAGGACAGGACTGGATGACGAACTCGGGCCGGAACTCTTCGACAAACGCCACGTTGGGTAGCAATGGACGTTGACTGAGCATCTTTTCATCTTCATCCAACGCCGGAGGGTGTACCTTGATGCAGCCAGCCTCAATAGGCTCGACGGCCACCTTTGCTTCCATGATTTGGTTCACCTTTGACCTAATGACGTGGCGGTTTCTTCGTGCAACAATCGTATGACTCGAGCTCTCATAAACGCTGGATTTCGATCTCTGCACAGCCTTCCCCAATTCTCTCCTTTGTGTTGACAACGGCGACTTGTTGAACATATTGAACATGTTCTGCGTCCTTGAGAACTTGCCCGATCCAGCTCCCTTGTGGAGACTGATGGGCGTGGGAGCGAGGGGCGTGCTTCCACTACTCCCGCTATGCCAATTGAACTCTTCATGCTCCACCGCTGGTGAAGGGGTACGCAACGATTTGATAGTTGCCAAGCCCGTGTGACTGGGTGGCGGCACATACTCATCGCCGATCAAGTTCATCTGATAGTTATACGTAGAAGAAGGTTGGGTCGAATTAATGCTGGTAGAACCACTGCCCAAGGAGTTTCTCCACTTCTCCATGAAGCTGCCTCCTAACTTTGATAAGGAGTAATTCGACATGGAAGACACAGATGAGTTGAGCGACGATGACAAGTAAGCCATCGAAGATGACTTGGAGAGAGAATTCTTGTAAGAGCCGTTGCTGTTGCCCCTTGCTGCTATAGGGATAACTTTTGTTTTCGTCTCCACTCTCGGTTCATTGAATATGCTTCCACCGTCACACGTCGAGGTAGTAGGCCCGGACTTGGGAATCTCCCACCCTTTGTAGGAGCTGCTGTGGCTCAATGAACTGTCTGATGCAGGCGAGTTGGCTCCAGCTTCATCTTTAATGGCAATAGGTCTGCTCGATGGGATTGGAGATGTCACTGGCGAGTAGGTGAAACCGTTGAGGGGACTCATGCGGTCAGCGTCACCACACTCACTTGTTGGCTCATCATCGTCCGTCGGTATATCGTCAATGCTTGTCTCCGTACGTTCGTTGCTAATTAAAGCCTCAATTTCCATATCTGGAATCAATCCATTGATAATGAAAATCAACTTTTTGGCAACGATCGGATTACCCGTCATCACGACAATTCGGGTAATTTCCTTGCCATTCTTCAGGTCACCGTGGAAACTCAACGGCTTCTGTACCAACAGCGCCCGATGGGATATCACAGCCGAGAAAAGAGTCGAGAGAAAGGACCTGGAATGAGAAAAATTAAGACCGTTGTCCTTGAACTCAAGCCAATTGAGAACCTCGGAAACCCAATATATTAACATTGGGCTGTACCGCAGGGCTGTATTTTGTATACTGCACCGTATCATGGCGTTGGAGCACATGAGCTTCGGTGCATTGCTGTTGAAGTGAACGAGTCTGATCAACTTGACGAGCTGGTGGCTGATGTCAAGGTCGTTTTGGAGTATGTATGACGGGAACTGTATACGTTTGTTGACAATGAAGGAGTTGGTGTTGTCGCAGCATGTGCTGTTATTGAGGACAGAGAAGAGTTTCTTGATGATGAGTTTCTGGAGCACCAACAAATAGTGCGAGAGCTCGTTCCAGTTGTTGAATATTACATCGGTGAAGTCTGTATGCACATTTTCCAACGGGATAATCAACCCAATGGAGAAGCGAGAGCTGATGCTATGCTTGCCACTGGGGTTGACCGCTTTGTGCGACGCCGAAAAGGCACAGTTCTTGATGGAGGCTTCTTTGATGGGCAAGGCGGGCTGCGGGTCCCACAACGCGGTGCCGTCTCCACCGCTCTCGTAGCTGTCGGCGATCAGAAAAAGCCGCGTTATGAGGACTGACTGATAGGCGCCATAGGTGGTATTGTTGACGGTGGGGAGAATGTGAAGTTTGGTGGCAGAATGCTGCTCGTTGGTAGGAAGACCGCAGCCAAACATATAATCGTTGAGTTCACTGGCATTGTGGTAGAGCTTATGCGAGGTGATGTTCTTACCCATGTTGGGGATCGACACCAGGGTGCGGAGCGAGCCCGCCTTACACGCCGCGGGCGTGACTTCGTGGGCCAGGTCATAGAGCACCTGTTTTGACCGCAAGCTGCCGCCGTCTTGCGACACAACGATGCGAAAGAGCTTGTTGGTGAACTTGAACGGTGCAAGGGCTGCGCGGTCGTTGGTGCCGTAGAGAATCTCGCGGGTGGTGGAGTCGTCATAATTAGAGTTGGCAACCGCCGTTGGCGGTGTGAGCTGCACGGATGAGCTCTGTTTGAACAAACTACCGAGCATCGCAAAGTATCCGTAGAATGGAGAGGGAAATGGTAGTGGTTTGTCGAATAGTGAGGCGTGTTGGAAGGCGGCGTCGGTAATGCTGGGACGTAGCCGCGATGGCTTAGATTTTGCTCTGCTGGCACGCTAAATGCTCAGAAACAAGCTCAGACGACGGAGAGCAGCTGGTGCTTATCTATCCACTGTTATTCTTGAGAACCGCGGCTCTGTTGTATCCACAGGTCCGTGCTTAGTGTCCCGGAAAGGACTGATCAGTAGCCGGTCATCGGGCCGGAAAAAAGTCGCGAAAAGAAGCAGAAAACAGTAAACAAGTCAAGCACGCACTGTACAAAGCGGCTCGTATCTCCTCGAGTTAGCGGCAGCTCCTCCTCTCCGAGCTCCGTTGCGTGATGCTGGGGGTTACAAAAGAAACGCAGCTGACAGCGGCTCCCGCACATAACCGCACTACGTGCAGTACAGAATACCGTTGGAATAATATTATTGTCTGCAGGGGCTTCCTCACCCGGCAGCTGGAAGCGATACGGCTACGGGCAGGTAGAGGTGATGGCGGCGGAGGATGGTCTCAGCGGCGGGTGCTGCGTCCAACAGCGTAGAATGCGCACGGCGTGAGTTGGGCAAAGCAGCAAACTACCAGGGTCAGATCGCCGCACGGTTGGAGCAGCAACGCAGCGAGATCCTGCATATCAGCGGAAGGTTGCAGCGGAGTCAAACGCTCAAGGTGGCCCGTCTAGAAAAGGCGGTGGTGTGGCTACGGCTGTGCGAGGGAGAAAAGTATACTGTATTGAGCCGCAGCGGAAGTCTATAATTTTTTCAACACGGATTCGAACACGTCAATGAAAAGATCGGCGTGTTTCTCCTCAAACACCAACGTTGGGCGCAAGCGAATGGCGGTGTCACCGCAGGCACCAATGTTGACGCCCTCGGCGCGGAAAGCGTCCAACAAGCGCAGTCTGGTGGCGGCGTCCTTCATGTCGAAGGCGATGAAGGTGCCCAAGCCCTCGCCTCTGAGGTTGGAGATGACGTTGCCGTACTTGGAGAACAAGGCCTCCAACTTGCGGTACAAGTAGTCGCCCACGCGGGCGGTGGCGGCGGTCAAGTCGTTCTTGACCACCTCGCGGTAGATGGCGCGGGCGATGATGGCCTTGGATGGGTCGCCGCACCAGGTGTTGAACTGTCTGTAGGCAAGACGCGGCTGCAAGTCCGGGTTGGCAAAGTAGAAGCCGGCGGCCTGGAACTTCTTGGAGAAAGTGACCATGTCTGGCGGCGACGGAAGGTTCCAGTGCTCGTGGGCCCAGAACTTGCCCGTGGCGCCCACACCGGTCTGCACCTCGTCCACAATGAACAAGACGCCGTGCTTCTCGGTGATGCTGCGCAACTGCTGGAAGAAGTAAGGCGAGGCGTGGTTGTCGCCGCCCTCCGACTGGACGGGCTCGACGATGGCGGCTGCGACGCGGCCGCCGTGGGCCTTGATGGTCTGCTCAAACTGGGCCAAGCAGCGGTCCTCCTCGGCGCGGTTGGCGGCCTCATTCTCGGCCAAGGGGTACTTGAGCGAGGGGAAGGGGGTCTTGGGCCAGTTCATCGCCGGGATGTCCAACTTGTGGAGGGCCTTGGACCGCGTGGTGGACAAGGAGCCAAAGAGACGGCCGTGGAACGCGCGGTCAAACGAGAGGATCACGTCCTGCGACGCGCCGGGCGCCTTGTTCTCCATCACCGATGAGAGCTCCTCGGGCGTAAAGTCGGCGTCTCCGCGGCGGCGCTGTGCCTGGAACATGAACGCAGCCTTGTAGGCGGTCTCGTTGGCGTCGGAGCCGGTGGTCGCGGTCCACACACGCGCCATGCCGGGTGGCGCCGCGGCGAGGATGCCCTCCTCGAGGATCTGCGCGTAGTCGGTCGACGGGAACACACCCAACGCCGGGCGGTTGACCAAGGCGGAGGCCATCGCGTCCAGACGGGCGGCCTCGAGGAGCGCGGGGTTGTTGTAGCCTAACGGAATGGAGGCGATCTGGCAGTACACGTCGAGCAACTGGTTGCCATCTGCGTCAGCAATGTAGTTGCCCACAGAGTTGTAGTAGTCGGTGACAAAGTAGGCGGCGCGGTTGTCGAAGGCGCGGCCGAGCTCGTCGGACGCGGCCCTCAGCTGGGGCCCTGGCACCGCCGTGCGGAGGGCGGGCGCAGAGGGCTCCTTGGGGAAGTAGCGGGCACAGGCCGAGTTGTGGCGCACGAAGCGCAAGGTTCTGGAGGCTCTGAGCATTGGCGTGAAAAAAAGAGGGCGGCCGCGGGCTTTTATATTGCGTGAGTCGCGAAATCCGGGGTAGGCCGGATTTGGGTACCCGCTACGCGGGCGGCGCCCGTATCCCGCACCCGGCAGCGCCCGCAGGCGGCAGCCTTGGGGGAGCTGCAATGCATGCTGCGCATCGTGCTGCCGCGTG